>JAUKNK010000178.1:1060000-1225000 GCA_030765055.1 Mantis religiosa
CAACAGTCAAAATAAAATCTTGCACAGGCAATTCCTAGAATATTCAAGATGTGCATTTTATTTACCATGTACCTCTATGAAAAAATGGGATATTAATTGAAAACGTAGAAAGTGCTTTTTGTATTTATTACCTTAAGTAAGAATACGTATATTTAAGAAAATCTATATGTTTTCCTTAAGAAAAATGGGAGAGATTGCCTACGCAACAGGTTGCTCATTGGTAAATAACAGGGTCAAAGGACGTACAAAGAGGTAATAACTGCCCAGACAGTAGTGGGCGGTAAATTCGAGAGCTACCTGGCTCCGTATCGACGTTTTATCATATTGGGAGAGCAGCAGAGGGATGAAGGTTTGAGCAGAACAACTGAACGTGTTCAAAACGCTCATTCTGCATATTATAAAAGGAAACACAAACGAAAACATCGATGTGAAGGAGTGAAGTTAAGTTGTCCAAAACGTTATTCTATATGCCCTATTCATAAATTAACAATCATTAGAGTAAGAAACATAAGAAACATTGACACGAAAAAGCTTGAACTTTTTGTTGTTTCAAAAGCAGAGAGAAGCCAAGAATACGAGATAAAAGCGGATTTCTCTCCGGAAAAGAGGGACGAGAGAAGGAGAACCATGTCAGGAAACCCGGGTGCCCCAAGACCTCCTTAGAACACGTAAGCCCCTTGGGGGAAATAGCAGTTGAAATGCAGTAGTAGTAGCAGCATTAGTAATAGTAGTAGTACTAGTAGTAGTGGTATTGGAGTAATGGTAGTGGTGGTGATAGTGGTGGTAGTGGCACTAGTAGTAGTAGTAGTAGTAGTAGTAGTAGTAGTAGTAGTAGTAGTACTAATAGCAGCAGCAGTAGGAGTTGTAATAGTTGTAGTAATAATAATAGTAGTAGTAGTGGTATTGGGGTAATGGTAGTGGTGGTGATAGTGGTGGTAGTGGCACTAGTAGTAGTCGTAGTAGTAGTAGTAGTAGTAGTAGTACTAATAGCAGCAGCAGTAGGAGTTGTAATAGTAGTAGTAGTAATAATAATAGTAGTAGTAGTGGTATTGGGGTAATGGTAGTGGTAGTGGTGGTAGTGGCACTAGTAGTAGTAGTAGTAGTAGTAGTAGTAGTAGTAGCAGCAGCAGCAGTAGGAGTTGTAATAGTTGTAGTAATAAAAATAGTTGTAGTAGTGGTATTGGGGTAATGGTAGCGGTATTGATAGTGGTAGTGGTGGTAGTGGCACTAGTAGTAGTAGTAGTAGTAGTAGTAGCAGCAGCAGTAGGAGTTGTAATAGTTGTAGTAGTAATAATAATAGTAGTAGTAGTGGTATTGGGGTAATGGTAGCGGTGGTGATAGTGGTACTGATGGTAGTAGCACTAGTAGTAGTAGCAGCAGCAGTAGGAGCTGTAGTAGTAGTAATAATAGTAGTAGTAGTGGTAGTAGTAGTAGTAGTATTGGGGTAATGGTAGCGGTGGTGATAGTGCTGGTGGTGGCTATACCACTACTAGTAGTAGCAGCAGCATTAAGAGTTGTAGTAGTAATAGTAGTAGTAGTGGTATTGGGGTAATGGTAGCGGTGGTGATAGTGGTAGTGATGGTAGTAGCACTAGTAGTAGTAGCAGCAGCAGTAGGAGCTGTAGTAGTAGTAATAGTAGTAGTAGTAGTAGTAGTAGTAGTGGTAGTAGTAGTAGTAGTATTGGGGTAATGGTAGCGGTGGTGATAGTGCTGGTGGTGGCTATACCACTACTAGTAGTAGCAGCAGCAGTGGGAGTTGTAGTAGTAATAGTAGTAGTAGTGGTATTGGGGTAATGGTAGCGGTGGTGATAGTGGTAGTGATGGTAGTAGCACTAGTAGTAGTAGCAGCAGCAGTAGGAGCTGTAGTAGTAGTAATAGTAGTAGTAGTAGTAGTAGTAGTGGTAGTAGTAGTAGTATTGGGGTAATGGTAGCGGTGGTGATAGTGCTGGTGGTGGCTATACCACTACTAGTAGTAGCAGCAGCAGTAGGAGTTGTAGTAGTAATAGTACTAGTAGTGGTATTGGGGTAATGGTAGCGGTGGTGATAGTGGTAGTGATGGTAGTAGCACTAGTAGTAGTAGCCGCAGTAGTAGAAGCTGTAGTAGTAGTAATAGTAGTAGTAGTAGTAGTAGTGGTAGTAGTAGTGGTAGTATTGGGGTAATGGTAGCGGTGGTGATAGTGGTAGTGGTGGTAGTAGCACTAGTAGTAGTAGCAGCAGCAGTAGGAGCTGTAGTAGTAGTAATAGTAGTAGTAGTAGTGGTAGTAGTAGTAGTATTGGGGTAATGGTAGCGGTGGTGATAGTGCTGGTGGTGGCTATACCACTACTAGTAGTAGCAGCAGCAGTAGGAGTTGTAGTAGTAATAGTAGTAGTAGTGGTATTGGGGTAATGGTAGCGGTGGTGATAGTGGTAGTGATGGTAGTAGCACTAGTAGTAGTAGCCGCAGTAGTAGAAGTTGTAGTAGTAGTAGTAGTAGTAGTAGTAGTGGTAGTAGTAGTAGTATTGGGGTAATGGTAGCGGTGGTGATAGTGCTGGTGGTGGCTATACCACTACTAGTAGTAGCAGCAGTAGGAGTTGTAGTAATAATAGTAGTAGTAGTAGTAGTATTGGGGTAATGGTAGCGGTGGTGATAGTGGTAGTGATGGTAGTAGCACTAGTAGTAGTAGCAGCAGCAGTAGGAGCTGTAGTAGTAGTAATAAGAGTAGTAGTAGTAGTAGTGGTAGTAGTAGTAGTATTGGGGTAATGGTAGCGGTGGTGATAGTGCTGGTGGTGGCTATACCACTACTAGTAGTAGCAGCAGCAGTAGGAGTTGTAGTGGTAATAGTAGTAGTAGTGGTATTGGGGTAATGGTAGCGGTGGTGATAGTGGTAGTGATGGTAGTAGCACTAGTAGTAGTAGCCGCAGTAGTAGAAGCTGTAGTAGTAGTAATAGTAGTAGTAGTGGTAGTAGTAGTGGTAGTATTGGGGTAATGGTAGCGGTGGTGATAGTGGTAGTGGTGGTAGTAGCACTAGTAGTAGTAGCAGCAGCAGTAGGAGCTGTAGTAGTAGTAATAGTAGTAGTAGTAGTGGTAGTAGTAGTAGTAGTATTGGGGTAATGGTAGCGGTGGTGATAGTGCTGGTGGTGGCTATACCACTACTAGTAGTAGCAGCAGCAGTAGGAGTTGTAGTAGTAATAGTAGTAGTAGTGGTATTGGGGTAATGGTAGCGGTGGTGATAGTGGTAGTGATGGTAGTAGCACTAGTAGTAGTAGCCGCAGTAGTAGAAGCTGTAGTAGTAGTAATAGTAATAGTAGTAGTAGTAGTGGTAGTAGTAGTAGTATTGTGGTAATGGTAGCGGTGGTGATAGTGCTGGTGGTGGCTATACCACTACTAGTAGTAGCAGCAGCAGTAGGAGTTGTAGTAGTAATAGTAGTGGTAGTGGTATTGGGGTAATGGTAGCGGTGGTGATAGTGGTAGTGATGGTAGTAGCACTAGTAGTAGTAGCAGCAGCAGTAGGAGCTGTAGTAGTAAAAAGAGTAGTAGTAGTAGTAGTGGTAGTAGTAGTAGTATTGGGGTAATGGTAGCGGTGGTGATAGTGCTGGTGGTGGCTATACCACTACTAGTAGTAGCAGCAGCAGTAGGAGTTGTAGTAGTAATAGTAGTAGTAGTGGTATTGGGTAAATGGTAGCGGTGGTGATAGTGGTAGTGATGGTAGTAGCACTAGTAGTAGTAGCAGCAGCAGTAGGAGCTGTAGTAATAGTAGTAGTAGTAGTAGTAGTGGTAGTAGTAGTAGTATTGGGGTAATGGTAGCGGTGGTGTAAGTGCTGGTGGTGGCTATACCACTACTAGTAGTAGCAGCAGCAGTAGGAGTTGTAGTAGTAATAGTAGTAGTAGTGGTATTGGGGTAATGGTAGCGGTGGTGGTAGTGGTAGTGATGGTAGTAGCACTAGTAGTAGTAGCCGCAGTAGTAGAAGCTGTAGTAATAGTAGTAGTAGTAGTGGTAGTAGTAGTAGTATTGGGGTAATGGTAGCGGTGGTGATAGTGCTGGTGGTGGCTATACCACTACTAGTAGTAGCAGCAGCAGTAGGAGTTGTAGTAGTAATAGTAGTAGTGGTATTGGGGTAATGGTAGTGGTGGTGATAGTGGTAGTGATGGTAGTAGCACTAGTAGTAGTAGCAGCAGCAGTAGGAGTTGTAGTAATAAAAGTAGTAGTAGTGGTATTGGGGTAATGGTAGTGGTGGTGATAGTGGTAGTGATGGTAGTAGCACTAGTAGTAGTAGCAGCAGCAGTAGGAGTTGTAGTAATAATACTAGTAGTAGTGGTATTGGGGTAATGGTAGTGGTGGTGATAGTGGTAGTGATGGTAGTAGCACTAGTAGTAGTAGCAGCAGCAGTAGGAGTTGTAGTAATAATAGTAGTAGTAGTGGTATTGGGGTAATGGTAGTGGTGGTTATAGTGGTAGTGATGGTAGTAGCACTAGTAGTAGTAGCAGCAGCAGTAGGAGTTGTAGTAATAATAGTAGTAGTAGTGGTATTGGGGTAATGGTAGTGGTGGTGATAGTGGTAGTGATGGTAGTAGCACTAGTAGTAGTAGCCGCAGTAGTAGAAGCTGTAGTAGTAGTAATAGTAGTAGTAGTGGTAGCGGTAGTAGTAGCAGCAGCAGTAGGAGCTGTAGTAGTAATAGTAGTAGTAGTAGTAGTAGTAGTAGTAGTAGTAGTAGGAGTAGTAGTAGTATTGGGGTAATGGTAGCGGTGGTGATAGTACTGGTGGAGGCTATACCACTACTAGTAGTAGCAGCAGCAGTAGGAGTTGTAGTAGTAATAGTAGTAGTAGTGGTATTGGGGTAATGGTAGCGGTGGTGATAGTGGTAGTGATGGTAGTAGCACTAGTAGTAGTAGCAGCAGCAGTAGGAGCTGTAGTAGTAGTAATAGTAGTAGTAGTAGTAGTAGTAGTGGTGGTAGTAGTAGTATTGGGGTAATGATAGCGGCGGTGATAGTGCTGGTGGTGGCTATACCACTACTAGTAGTAGCAGCAGAAGTAGGAGTTGTAGTAGTAATAGTAGTAGTAGTGGTATTGGGGTAATTGTAACGGTGTTGATAGTGGTAGTGATGGAAGTAGCACTAGTAGTAGTAGCAGCAGCAGTAGGAGCTGTAGTAGTAGTGGTAGTAGTAGTAGTAGTAGTAGTAGTAGTAGTAGTAGTAGTGGTGGTAGTAGTAGTAGTAGTATTGGAGTAATGGTAGCGGTGGTGATAGTGGTAGTGATGGTAGTAGCACTAGTAGTAGTAGCAGCAGCAGTAGGAGCTGTAGTAGTAGTAATAGTAGTAGTAGTAGTAGTGGTAGTAGTAGTAGTAGTAGTATTGGGGTAATGGTAGCGGTGGTGATAGTGCTGGTGGTGGCTATACCACTACTAGTAGTATCAGCAGCAGTAGGATTTGTAGTAGTAGTAGTAGTAGTAGTAGTGGTATTGGGGTAATGGTAACGGTGGTGATAGTGGTAGTGATGGTAGTAGCACTAGTAGTAGCAGCAGCAGTAGGAGCTGTAGTAGTAGTAGTGGTAGTAGTAGTGGTAGTAGTAGTAGTAGTATTGGGGTAATGGTAGCGGTGGTGATAGTGGTTGTGATGGTAGTAGCACTAGTAGTAGTAGCAGCAGCAGTAGGAGCTGTAGTAGTAATAATAGTAGTAGTAGTAGTAGTATTGGGGTAATGGTAGCGGTGGTGATAGTGCTGGTGGTGGCTATACCACTACTAGTAGTAGCAGCAGCAGTAGGAGTTGTAGTAGTAATAATAGTAGTAGTAGTAGTAGTAGTAGTAGTATTGTGGTAATGGTAGCGGTGGTGATAGTGCTGGTGGTGGCTATACCACTACTAGTAGTAGCAGCAGCAGTAGGAGTTGTAGTAGTAATAGTAGTAGTAGTGGTATTGGGGTAATGGTAGCGGTGGTGATAGTGGTAGTGATGGTAGTAGCAATAGCAGTAGTAGCAGCAGCAGTAGGAGCTGTAGTAGTAGTAATAGTAGTAGTAGTAGTAGTGGTAGTAGTAGTAGTATTGGGGTAATAGTAGCGGTGGTGATAGTGCTGGTGGTGGCTATACCACTACTAGTAGTAGCAGCAGCAGTAGGAGTTGTAGTAGTAATAGTAGTAGTAGTGGTATTGGGGTAATGGTAACGGTGGTGATAGTGGTAGTGATGGTAGTAGCACTAGTAGTAGTAGCAGCAGCAGTAGGAGTTGTAGTAGTAATAGTAGTAGTAGTGGTATTGGGGTAATGGTAGCGGTGGTGATAGTGGTAGTGATGGTAGTAGCACTAGTAGTAGTAGCAGCAGCAGTAGGAGCTGTAGTAGTAGTAATAGTAGTAGTAGTAGTGGTAGTAGTATTAGTAGTATTGGGGTAATGGTAGCGGTGGTGATAGTGCTGGTGGTGGCTATACCACTACTAGTAGTAGCAGCAGCAGTAGGAGTTGTAGTAGTAATAGTAGTAGTAGTGGTATTGGGGTAATGGTAACGGTGGTGATAGTGGTAGTGATGGTAGTAGCACTAGTAGTAGCAGCAGCAATAGGAGCTGTAGTAGTAGTAGTGGTAGTAGTAGTGGTAGTAGTAGTAGTATTGGGGTAATGGTAGCGGTGGTGATAGTGGTAGTGATGGTAGTAGCACTAGTAGTAGTAGCAGCAGCAGTAGGAGCTGTAGTAGTAGTAATAATAGTAGTAGTAGTAGTATTGGGGTAATGGTAGCGTGGTGATAGTGCTGGTGGTGGCTATACCACTACTAGTAGTAGCAGCAGCAGTAGGAGTTGTAGTAGTAATAATAGTAGTAGTAGTAGTATTGTGGTAATGGTAGCGGTGGTGATAGTGGTAGTGATGGTAGTAGCACTAGTAGTAGTAGCAGCAGCAGTAGGAGTTGTAGTAGTAATAGTAGTAGTAGTGGTATTGGGGTAATGGTAGCGGTGGTGATAGTGGTAGGGATGGTAGTAGCACTAGTAGTAGTAGCAGCAGCAGTAGGAGCTGTAGTAGTAGTAGTAATAGTAGTAGTAGTGGTAGTAGTATGAGTAGTATTGGGGTAATGGTAGCGGTGGTGATAGTGCTGGTGGTGGCTATACCACTACTAGTAGTAGCAGCAGCAGTAGGAGTTGTAGTAGTAATAGTAGTAGTAGTGGTATTGGGGTAATGGTAACGGTGGTGATAGTGGTAGTGATGGTAGTAGCACTAGTAGTAGCAGCAGCAGTAGGAGCTGTAGTAGTAGTAGTGGTAGTAGTAGTGGTAGTAGTAGTAGTAGTATTGGGGTAATGGTAGCGGTGGTGATAGTGGTAGTGATGGTAGTAGCACTAGTAGTAGTAGCAGCAGCAGTAGGAGTTGTAGTAGTAATAGTAGTAGTAGTGGTATTGGGGTAATGGTAACGGTGGTGATAGTGGTAGTGATGGTAGTAGCACTAGTAGTAGTAGCTGCAGCAGTAGGTGTTGTAGTAGTAATAGTAGTAGTAGTGGTATTGGGGTAATGGTAACGGTGGATATAGTGGTAGTGATGGTAGTAGCACTAGTAGTAGTAGCAGCAGCAGTAGGAGTTGTAGTAGTAATAGTAGTAGCAGTGGTATTGGGGTAATGGTAGCGGTGGTGATAGTGGTAGTGATGGTAGTAGCACTAGTAGTAGTAGCAGCAGCAGTAGGAGTTGTAGTAGTAATAGTAGTAGTAGTGGTATTGGGGTAATGGTAACGGTGGTGATAGTGGTAGTGGTGGTAGTAGCACTAGTAGTAGTAGCAGCAGCAGGAGCTGTAGTAGTACTAATAGTAGTAGTAGTCGTAGTGTTGGGGTAATGGTAACGGTGGTGATAGTGGTAGTGATGGTAGTAGCACTAGTAGTAGTAGCAGCAGCAGTAGGAGCTGTAGTAGTAGTAATAGTAGTAGTAGTAGTGGTATTGGGGTAATGGTAACGGTGGTGATAGTGGTAGTGATGGTAGTAGCACTAGTAGTAGTAGAAGCAGCAGTAGGAGTTGTAGTAGTAATAGCAGTAGTAGTGGTATTGGGGTAATGGTAACGGTGGTGATAGTGGTAGTGATGGTAGTAGTACTAGTAGTAGTAGCAGCAGCAGTAGGAGTTGTAGTAGTAATAGTAGTAGTAGTGGTATTGGGGTAATGGTAACGGTGGTGATAGTGGTAGTGGTGGTAGTAGCACTAGTAGTAGTAGCAGCAGCAGTAGGAGCTGTAGTAGTAGTAATAGTAGTAGTAGTAGTAGTGGTATTGGGGTAATGGTAACGGTGGTGATAGTGGCAGTGGTGGTAGTAGCACTAGTAGTAGTAGCAGCAGCAGTAGGAGTTGTAGTAGTAATAGTAGTAGTAGTGGTATTGGGGTAATGGTAACGGTGGTGATAGTGGTAGTGATTGTAGTAGCACTAGTAGTAGTAGCTGCAGCAGTAGGAGCTGTAGTAGTAATAGTAGTAGTAGTGGTATTGGGGTAATGGTAACGGTGGATATAGTGGTAGTGATGGTAGTAGCACTAGTAGTAGTAGCTGCAGCAGTAGGAGCTGTAGTAGTAGTGGTAGTAGTAGTGGTAGTAGTAGTAGTATTGGGGTAATGGTAACGGTGGTGATAGTGGTAGTGATGGTAGTAGCACTAGTAGTAGTAGCAGCAGCAGTAGGAGCTGTAGTAGTAGTAGTGGTAGTAGTAGTGGTAGTAGTAGTAGTAGTATTGGGGTAATGGTAACGGTGGATATAGTGGTAGTGATGGTAGTAGCACTAGTAGTAGTAGCAGCAGCAGTAGGAGCTGTAGTAGTAGTGGTAGTAGTAGTGGTAGTAGTAGTGGAATTGGGGTAATGGTGACGGTGGATATAGTGGTAGTGATGGTAGTAGCACTAGTAGTAGCAGCAGCAGTAGGAGCTGTAGTAGTAGTAGTGGTAGTAGTAGTGGTAGTAGTAGTAGTAGTATTGGGGTAATGGTAGCGGTGGTGATAGTGGTAGTGATGGTAGTAGCACTAGTAGTAGTAGCAGCAGTAGGAGCTGTAGTAGTAGTAGTGGTAGTAGTAGTGGTAGTAGTAGTAGTAGTATTGGGGTAATGGTAGCGGTGGTGACAGTGGTAGTGATGGTAGTAGCACTAGTAGTAGTAGAAGCAGCAGTAGGAGCTGTAGTAGTAGTAGTGGTAGTAGTAGTGGTAGTAGTAGTAGTGGTATTGTGGTAATGGTAACGGTGGATATAGTGGTAGTGATGGTAGTAGCACTAGTAGTAGCAGCAGCAGTAGGAGCTGTAGTAGTAGTAGTGGTAGTAGTAGTGGTAGTAGTAGTAGTAGTATTGGGGTAATGGTAGCGGTGGTGATAGTGGTAGTGATGGTAGTAGCACTAGTAGTAGTAGCAGCAGCAGTAGGAGTTGTAGTAGTAATAGTAGTAGTAGTAGTAGTAGTGGTATTGGGGTAATGGTAACGGTGGTGATAGTGGTAGTGATGGTAGTAGCACTAGTAGTAGTAGCTGCAGCAGTAGGAGTTGTAGTAGTAATAGTAGTAGTAGTGGTATTGGGGTAATGGTAACGGTGGATATAGTGGTAGTGATGGTAGTAGCACTAGTAGTAGTAGCAGCAGCAGTAGGAGTTGTAGTAGTAATAGTAGTAGTAGTGGTATTGGGGTAATGGTAGCGGTGGTGATAGTGGTAGTGATGGTAGTAGCACTAGTAGTAGTAGCAGCAGCAGTAGGAGTTGTAGTAGTAATAGTAGTAGTAGTGGTATTGGGGTAATGGTAACGGTGGTGATAGTGGTAGTGGGGTAGTAGCACTAGTAGTAGTAGCAGCAGCAGTAGGAGCTGTAGTAGTAGTAATAGTAGTAGTAGTAGTGTTGGGGTAATGGTAACGGTGGTGATAGTGGTAGTGATGGTAGTAGCACTAGTAGTAGTAGCAGCAGCCGTAGGAGCTGTAGTAGTAGTAATAGTAGTAGTAGTGGTATTGGGGTAATGGTAACGGTGATGATAGTGGTAGTGATGGTAGTAGCACTAGTAGTAGTAGCAGCAGCAGTAGGAGTTGTAGTAGTAATAGTAGTAGTAGTAGTGGTATTGGGGTAATGGTAACGGTGGTGATAGTGGTAGTGATGGTAGTAGCGCTAGTAGTAGTAGCAGCAGCAGTAGGAGTTGTAGTAGTAATAGTAGTAGTGGTATTGGGGTAATGGTAGTGGTGGTGATAGTGGTAGTGATGGTAGTAGCACTAGTAGTAGTAGCAGCAGCAGTAGGAGTTGTAGTAATAAAAGTAGTAGTAGTGGTATTGGGGTAATGGTAGTGGTGGTGATAGTGGTAGTGATGGTAGTAGCACTAGTAGTAGTAGCAGCAGCAGTAGGAGTTGTAGTAATAATACTAGTAGTAGTGGTATTGGGGTAATGGTAGTGGTGGTGATAGTGGTAGTGATGGTAGTAGCACTAGTAGTAGTAGCAGCAGCAGTAGGAGTTGTAGTAATAATAGTAATAGTAGTGGTATTGGGGTAATGGTAGTGGTGGTTATAGTGGTAGTGATGGTAGTAGCACTAGTAGTAGTAGCAGCAGCAGTAGGAGTTGTAGTAATAATAGAAGTAGTAGTGGTATTGGGTAATGGTAGTGGTGGTGATAGTGGTAGTGATGGTAGTAGCACTAGTAGTAGTAGTTGCAGTAGTAGAGGCTGTAGTAGTAGTAATAGTAGTAGTAGTAGTGGTAGCGGTAGTATTAGCAGCAGCAGTAGGAGCTGTAGTAGTAGTAATAGTAGTATTAGTAGTAGTAGTAGTAGTAGTAGTAGTATTGGGGTAATGGTAGCGGTGGTGATAGTACTGGTGGAGGCTATACCACTACTAGTAGTAGCAGCAGCAGTAGGAGTTGTAGTAGTAATAGTAGTAGTAGTGGTATTGGGGTAATGGTAGCGGTGGTGATAGTGGTAGTGATGGTAGTAGCACTAGTAGTAGTAGCAGCAGCAGTAGGAGCTGTAGTAGTAGTAATAGTAGTAGTAGTAGTAGTAGTGGTGGTAGTAGTAGTATTGGGGTAATGATAGCGGCGGTGATAGTGCTGGTGGTTGCTATACCACTACTAGTAGTAGCAGCAGAAGTAGGAGTTGTAGTAGTAATAGTAGTAGTAGTGGTATTGGGGTAATTGTAACGGTGGTGATAGTGGTAGTGATGGAAGTAGCACTAGTAGTAGTAGCAGCAGCAGTAGGAGCTGTAGTAGTAGTGGTAGTAGTAGTAGTAGTAGTAGTGGTAGTAGTAGTAGTATTGGGGTAATGGTAGCGGTGGTGATAGTGGTAGTGATGGTAGTAGCACTAGTAGTAGTAGCAGCAGCAGTAGGAGCTGTAGTAGTAGTAATAGTAGTAGTAGTAGTGGTAGTAGTAGTAGTAGTATTGGGGTAATGGTAGCGGTGGTGATAGTGCTGGTGGTGGCTATACCACTACTAGTAGTATCAGCAGCAGTAGGAGTTGTAGTAGTAATAGTAGTAGTAGTGGTATTGGGGTAATGGTAACGGTGGTGATAGTGGTAGTGATGGTAGTAGCACTAGTAGTAGCAGCAGCAGTAGGAGCTGTAGTAGTAGTAGTGGTAGTAGTAGTGGTAGTAGTAGTAGTAGTATTGGGGTAATGGTAGCGGTGGTGATAGTGGTTGTGATGGTAGTAGCACTAGTAGTAGTAGCAGCAGCAGTAGGAGCTGTAGTAGTAATAATAGTAGTAGTAGTAGTATTGGGGTAATGGTAGCGGTGGTGATAGTGCTGGTGGTGGCTATACCACTACTAGTAGTAGCAGCAGCAGTAGGAGTTGTAGTAGTAATATTAGTAGTAGTAGTAGTAGTAGTATTGTGGTAATGGTAGCGGTGGTGATAGTGCTGGTGGTGGCTATACCACTACTAGTAGTAGCAGCAGCAGTAGGGGTTGTAGTAGTAATAGTAGTGGTATTGGGGTAATGGTAGCGGTGGTTATAGTGGTAGTGATGGTAGTAGCAATAGCAGTAGTAGCAGCAGCAGTAGGAGCTGTAGTAGTAGTAATAGTAGTAGTAGTAGTGGTAGTAGTTGTAGTAGTATTGGGGTAATAGTAGCGGTGGTGATAGTGCTGGTGGTGGCTATACCACTACTAGTAGTAGCAGCAGCAGTAGGAGTTGTAGTAGTAATAGTAGTAGTAGTGGTATTGGGGTAATGGTAACGGTGGTGATAGTGGTAGTGATGGTAGTAGCACTAGTAGTAGTAGCAGCAGCAGTAGGAGTTGTAGTAGTAATAGTAGTAGTAGTGGTATTGGGGTAATGGTAGCGGTGGTGATAGTGGTAGTGATGGTAGTAGCACTAGTAGTAGTAGCAGCAGCAGTAGGAGCTGTAGTAGTAGTAATAGTAGTAGTAGTAGTGGTAGTAGTATTAGTAGTATTGGGGTAATGGTAGCGGTGGTGATAGTGGTAGTGATGGTAGTAGCACTAGTAGTAGTAGCAGCAGCAGTAGGAGCTGTAGTAGTAATAAGAGTAGTAGTAGTAGTAGTAGTGGTAGTAGTAGTAGTATTGGGGTAATGGTAGCGGTGGTGATAGTGCTGGTGGTGGCTATACCACTACTAGTAGTAGCAGCAGCAGTAGGAGTTGTAGTAGTAATAGTAGTAGTAGTGGTATTGGGTAAATGGTAGCGGTGGTGATAGTGGTAGTGATGGTAGTAGCACTAGTAGTAGTAGCAGCAGCAGTAGGAGCTGTAGTAATAGTAGTAGTAGTAGTAGTAGTGGTAGTAGTAGTAGTATTGGGGTAATGGTAGCGGTGGTGTAAGTGCTGGTGGTGGCTATACCACTACTAGTAGTAGCAGCAGCAGTAGGAGTTGTAGTAGTAATAGTAGTAGTAGTGGTATTGGGGTAATGGTAGCGGTGGTGGTAGTGGTAGTGATGGTAGTAGCACTAGTAGTAGTAGCCGCAGTAGTAGAAGCTGTAGTAATAGTAGTAGTAGTAGTAGTGGTAGTAGTAGTAGTATTGGGGTAATGGTAGCGGTGGTGATAGTGCTGGTGGTGGCTATACCACTACTAGTAGTAGCAGCAGCAGTAGGAGTTGTAGTAGTAATAGTAGTAGTGGTATTGGGGTAATGGTAGTGGTGGTGATAGTGGTAGTGATGGTAGTAGCACTAGTAGTAGTAGCAGCAGCAGTAGGAGTTGTAGTAATAAAAGTAGTAGTAGTGGTATTGGGGTAATGGTAGTGGTGGTGATAGTGGTAGTGATGGTAGTAGCACTAGTAGTAGTAGCAGCAGCAGTAGGAGTTGTAGTAATAATACTAGTAGTAGTGGTATTGGGGTAATGGTAGTGGTGGTGATAGTGGTAGTGATGGTAGTAGCACTAGTAGTAGTAGCAGCAGCAGTAGGAGTTGTAGTAATAATAGTAGTAGTAGTGGTATTGGGGTAATGGTAGTGGTGGTTATAGTGGTAGTGATGGTAGTAGCACTAGTAGTAGTAGCAGCAGCAGTAGGAGTTGTAGTAATAATAGTAGTAGTAGTGGTATTGGGGTAATGGTAGTGGTGGTGATAGTGGTAGTGATGGTAGTAGCACTAGTAGTAGTAGCCGCAGTAGTAGAAGCTGTAGTAGTAGTAATAGTAGTAGTAGTGGTAGCGGTAGTAGTAGCAGCAGCAGTAGGAGCTGTAGTAGTAATAGTAGTAGTAGTAGTAGAAGTAGTAGGAGTAGTAGTAGTATTGGGGTAATGGTAGCGGTGGTGATAGTACTGGTGGAGGCTATACCACTACTAGTAGTAGCAGCAGCAGTAGGAGTTGTAGTAGTAATAGTAGTAGTAGTGGTATTGGGGTAATGGTAGCGGTGGTGATAGTGGTAGTGATGGTAGTAGCACTAGTAGTAGTAGCAGCAGCAGTAGGAGCTGTAGTAGTAGTAATAGTAGTAGTAGTAGTAGTAGTAGTAGTGGTGGTAGTAGTAGTATTGGGGTAATGATAGCGGCGGTGATAGTGCTGGTGGTGGCTATACCACTACTAGTAGTAGCAGCAGAAGTAGGAGTTGTAGTAGTAATAGTAGTAGTAGTGGTATTGGGGTAATTGTAACGGTGGTGATAGTGGTAGTGATGGAAGTAGCACTAGTAGTAGTAGCAGCAGCAGTAGGAGCTGTAGTAGTAGTGGTAATAGTAGTAGTAGTAGTAGTGGTGGTAGTAGTAGTAGTAGTATTGGAGTAATGGTAGCGGTGGTGATAGTGGTAGTGATGGTAGTAGCACTAGTAGTAGTAGCAGCAGCAGTAGGAGCTGTAGTAGTAGTAATAGTAGTAGTAGTAGTGGTAGTAGTAGTAGTAGTATTGGGGTAATGGTAGCGGTGGTGATAGTGCTGGTGGTGGCTATACCACTACTAGTAGTATCAGCAGCAGTGGGAGTTGTAGTAGTAGTAGTAGTAGTAGTGGTATTGGGGTAATGGTAACGGTGGTGATAGTGGTAGTGATGGTAGTAGCACTAGTAGTAGCAGCAGCAGTAGGAGCTGTAGTAGTAGTAGTGGTAGTAGTAGTGGTAGTAGTAGTAGTAGTATTGGGGTAATGGTAGCGGTGGTGATAGTGGTTGTGATGGTAGTAGCACTAGTAGTAGTAGCAGCAGCAGTAGGAGCTGTAGTAGTAATAATAGTAGTAGTAGTAGTAGTATTGGGGTAATGGTAGCGGTGGTGATAGTGCTGGTGGTGGCTATACCACTACTAGTAGTAGCAGCAGCAGTAGGAGTTGTAGTAGTAATAATAGTAGTAGTAGTAGTAGTAGTAGTAGTAGTAGTAGTAGTAGTAGTAGTATTGTGGTAATGGTAGCGGTGGTGATAGTGCTGGTGGTGGCTATACCACTACTAGTAGTAGCAGCAGCAGTAGGAGTTGTAGTAGTAATAGTAGTAGTAGTGGTATTGGGGTAATGGTAGCGGTGGTGATAGTGGTAGTGATGGTAGTAGCACTAGTAGTAGTAGCAGCAGCAGTAGGAGCTGTAGTAGTAGTAATAGTAGTAGTAGTAGTGGTAGTAGTATTAGTAGTATTGGGGTAATTGTAGCGGTGGTGATATTGCTGGTGGTGGCTATACCACTACTAGTAGTAGCAGCAGCAGTAGGAGTTGTAGTAGTAATAGTAGCAGTAGTGGTATTGGGGTAATGGTAACGGTGGTGATAGTGGTAGTGATGGTAGTAGCACTAGTAGTAGCAGCAGCAGTAGGAGCTGTAGTAGTAGTAGTGGTAGTAGTAGTGGTAGTAGTAGTAGTATTGGGGTAATGGTAGCGGTGGTGATAGTGGTAGTGATGGTAGTAGCACTAGTAGTAGTAGCAGCAGCAGTAGGAGCTGTAGTAGTAGTAATAATAGTAGTAGTAGTAGTATTGGGGTAATGGTAGCGGTGGTGATAGTGCTGGTGGTGGCTATACCACTACTAGTAGTAGCAGCAGCAGTAGGAGTTGTAGTAGTAATAATAGTAGTAGTAGTAGTATTGTGGTAATGGTAACGGTGGTGATAGTGGTAGTGATGGTAGTAGCACTAGTAGTAGTAGCAGCAGCAGTAGGAGTTGTAGTAGTAATAGTAGTAGTAGTGGTATTGGGGTAATGGTAGCGGTGGTGATAGTGGTAGGGATGGTAGTAGCACTAGTAGTAGTAGCAGCAGCAGTAGGAGCTGTAGTAGTAGTAGTAATAGTAGTAGTAGTAGTAGTGGTAGTAGTATGAGTAGTATTGGGGTAATGGTAGCGGTGGTGATAGTGCTGGTGGTGGCTATACCACTACTAGTAGTAGCAGCAGCAGTAGGAGTTGTAGTAGTAATAGTAGTAGTAGTGGTATTGGGGTAATGGTAACGGTGGTGATAGTGGTAGTGATGGTAGTAGCACTAGTAGTAGCAGCAGCAGTAGGAGCTGTAGTAGTAGTAGTGGTAGTAGTAGTGGTAGTAGTAGTAGTAGTATTGGGGTAATGGTAGCGGTGGTGATAGTGGTAGTGATGGTAGTAGCACTAGTAGTAGTAGCAGCAGCAGTAGGAGTTGTAGTAGTAATAGTAGTAGTAGTGGTATTGGGGTAATGGTAACGGTGGTGATAGTGGTAGTGATGGTAGTAGCACTAGTAGTAGTAGCTGCAGCAGTAGGTGTTGTAGTAGTAATAGTAGTAGTAGTGGTATTGGGGTAATGGTAACGGTGGATATAGTGGTAGTGGTGGTAGTAGCACTAGTAGTAGTAGCAGCAGCAGCAGGAGTTGTAGTAGTAATAGTAGTAGCAGTGGTATTGGGGTAATGGTAGCGGTGGTGATAGTGGTAGTGATGGTAGTAGCACTAGTAGTAGTAGCAGCAGCAGTAGGAGTTGTAGTAGTAATAGTAGTAGTAGTGGTATTGGGGTAATGGTAACGGTGGTGATAGTGGTAGTGGTGGTAGTAGCACTAGTAGTAGTAGCAGCAGCAGTAGGAGCTGTAGTAGTAGTAATAGTAGTAGTAGTCGTAGTGTTGGGGTAATGGTAACGGTGGTGATAGTGGTAGTGATGGTAGTAGCACTAGTAGTAGTAGCAGCAGCAGTAGGAGCTGTAGTAGTAGTAATAGTAGTAGTAGTGGTATTGGGGTAATGGTAACGGTGGTGATAGTGGTAGTGATGGTAGTAGCACTAGTAGTAGTAGAAGCAGCAGTAGGAGTTGTAGTAGTAATAGCAGTAGTAGTGGTATTGGGGTAATGGTAACGGTGGTGATAGTGGTAGTGATGGTAGTAGTACTAGTAGTAGTAGCAGCAGCAGTAGGAGTTGTAGTAGTAATAGTAGTAGTAGTGGTATTGGGGTAATGGTAACGGTGGTGATAGTGGTAGTGGTGGTAGTAGCACTAGTAGTAGTAGCAGCAGCAGTAGGAGCTGTAGTAGTAGTAATAGTAGTAGTAGTAGTAGTAGTGGTATTGGGGTAATGGTAACGGTGGTGATAGTGGCAGTGGTGGTAGTAGCACTAGTAGTAGTAGCAGCAGCAGTAGGAGTTGTAGTAGTAATAGTAGTAGTAGTGGTATTGGGGTAATGGTAACGGTGGTGATAGTGGTAGTGATGGTAGTAGCACTAGTAGTAGTAGCTGCAGCAGTAGGAGCTGTAGTAGTAATAGTAGTAGTAGTGGTATTGGGGTAATGGTAACGGTGGATATAGTGGTAGTGATGGTAGTAGCACTAGTAGTAGTAGCTGCAGCAGTAGGAGCTGTAGTAGTAGTAGTGGTAGTAGTAGTGGTAGTAGTAGTAGTAGTATTGGGGTAATGGTAACGGTGGTGATAGTGGTACTGATGGTAGTAGCACTAGTAGTAGTAGCAGCAGCAGTAGGAGCTGTAGTAGTAGTAGTGGTAGTAGTAGTGGTAGTAGTAGTAGTATTGGGGTAATGGTAACGGTGGATATAGTGGTAGTGATGGTAGTAGCACTAGTAGTAGTAGCAGCAGCAGTAGGAGCTGTAGTAGTAGTGGTAGTAGTAGTGGTAGTAGTAGTAGTGGAATTGGGGTAATGGTGACGGTGGATATAGTGGTAGTGATGGTAGTAGCACTAGTAGTAGCAGCAGCAGTAGGAGCTGTAGTAGTAGTAGTAGTGGTAGTAGTAGTGGTAGTAGTAGTAGTAGTAGTATTGGGGTAATGGTAGCGGTGGTGATAGTGGTAGTGATGGTAGTAGCACTAGTAGTAGTAGCAGCAGTAGGAGCTGTAGTAGTAGTAGTGGTAGTAGTAGTGGTAGTAGCAGTAGTAGTATTGGGGTAATGGTAGCGGTGGTGATAGTGGTAGTGATGGTAGTAGCACTAGTAGTAGTAGAAGCAGCAGTAGGAGCTGTAGTAGTAGTAGTGGTAGTAGTAGTGGTAGTAGTAGTAGTGGTATTGTGGTAATGGTAACGGTGGATATAGTGGTAGTGATGGTAGTAGCACTAGTAGTAGCAGCAGCAGTAGGAGCTGTAGTAGTAGTAGTGGTAGTAGTAGTGGTAGTAGTAGTATTGGGGTAATGGTAGCGGTGGTGATAGTGGTAGTGATGGTAGTAGCACTAGTAGTAGTAGCAGCAGCAGTAGGAGTTGTAGTAGTAATAGTAGTAGTAGTAGTAGTAGTGGTATTGGGGTAATGGTAACGGTGGTGATAGTGGTAGTGATGGTAGTAGCACTAGTAGTAGTAGCTGCAGCAGTAGGAGTTGTAGTAGTAATAGTAGTAGTAGTGGTATTGGGGTAATGGTAACGGTGGATATAGTGGTAGTGATGGTAGTAGCACTAGTAGTAGTAGCAGCAGCAGTAGGAGTTGTCGTAGTAATAGTAGTAGTAGTGGTATTGGGGTAATGGTAGCGGTGGTGATAGTGGTAGTGATGGTAGTAGCACTAGTAGTAGTAGCAGCAGCAGTAGGAGTTGTAGTAGTAATAGTAGTAGTAGTGGTATTGGGGTAATGGTAACGGTGGTGATAGTGGTAGTGGTGGTAGTAGCACTAGTAGTAGCAGCAGCAGTAGGAGCTGTAGTAGTAGTAATAGTAGTAGTAGTAGTGTTGGGGTAATGGTAACGGTGGTGATAGTGGTAGTGATGGTAGTAGCACTAGTAGTATTAGCAGCAGCAGTAGGAGCTGTAGTAGTAGTAATAGTAGTAGTAGTGGTATTGGGGTAATGGTAACGGTGATGATAGTGGTAGTGATGGTAGTAGCACTAGTAGTAGTAGCAGCAGCAGTAGGAGCTGTAGTAGTAGTAGTAATAGTAGTAGTAGTAGTAGTAGTGGTAGTAGTATGAGTAGTATTGGGGTAATGGTAGCGGTGGTGATAGTGCTGGTGGTGGCTATACCACTACTAGTAGTAGCAGCAGCAGTAGGAGTTGTAGTAGTAATAGTAGTAGTAGTAGTGGTATTGGGGTAATGGTAACGGTGGTGATAGTGGTAGTGATGGTAGTAGCACTAGTAGTAGCAGCAGCAGTAGGAGCTGTAGTAGTAGTAGTGGTAGTAGTAGTGGTAGTAGTAGTAGTAGTATTGGGGTAATGGTAGCGGTGGTGATAGTGGTAGTGATGGTAGTAGCACTAGTAGTAGTAGCAGCAGCAGTAGGAGTTGTAGTAGTAATAGTAGTAGTAGTGGTATTGGGGTAATGGTAACGGTGGTGATAGTGGTAGTGATGGTAGTAGCACTAGTAGTAGTAGCTGCAGCAGTAGGTGTTGTAGTAGTAATAGTAGTAGTAGTGGTATTGGGGTAATGGTAACGGTGGATATAGTGGTAGTGATGGTAGTAGCACTAGTAGTAGTAGCAGCAGCAGTAGGAGTTGTAGTAGTAATAGTAGTAGCAGTGGTATTGGGGTAATGGTAGCGGTGGTGATAGTGGTAGTGATGGTAGTAGCACTAGTAGTAGTAGCAGCAGCAGTAGGAGTTGTAGTAGTAATAGTAGTAGTAGTGGTATTGGGGTAATGGTAACGGTGGTGATAGTGGTAGTGGTGGTAGTAGCACTAGTAGTAGTAGCAGCAGCAGTAGGAGCTGTAGTAGTAGTAATAGTAGTAGTAGTCGTAGTGTTGGGGTAATGGTAACGGTGGTGATAGTGGTAGTGATGGTAGTAGCACTAGTAGTAGTAGCAGCAGCAGTAGGAGCTGTAGTAGTAGTAATAGTAGTAGTAGTGGTATTGGGGTAATGGTAACGGTGGTGATAGTGGTAGTGATGGTAGTAGCACTAGTAGTAGTAGAAGCAGCAGTAGGAGTTGTAGTAGTAATAGCAGTAGTAGTGGTATTGGGGTAATGGTAACGGTGGTGATAGTGGTAGTGATGGTAGTAGTACTAGTAGTAGTAGCAGCAGCAGTAGGAGTTGTAGTAGTAATAGTAGTAGTAGTGGTATTGGGGTAATGGTAACGGTGGTGATAGTGGTAGTGGTGGTAGTAGCACTAGTAGTAGTAGCAGCAGCAGTAGGAGCTGTAGTAGTAGTAATAGTAGTAGTAGTAGTAGTAGTAGTGGTATTGGGGTAATGGTAACGGTGGTGATAGTGGCAGTGGTGGTAGTAGCACTAGTAGTAGTAGCAGCAGCAGTAGGAGTTGTAGTAGTAATAGTAGTAGTAGTGGTATTGGGGTAATGGTAACGGTGGTGATAGTGGTAGTGATGGTAGTAGCACTAGTAGTAGTAGCTGCAGCAGTAGGAGCTGTAGTAGTAATAGTAGTAGTAGTGGTATTGGGGTAATGGTAACGGTGGATATAGTGGTAGTGATGGTAGTAGCACTAGTAGTAGTAGCTGCAGCAGTAGGAGCTGTAGTAGTAGTAGTAGTGGTAGTAGTAGTGGTAGTAGTAGTAGTAGTAGTATTGGGGTAATGGTAACGGTGGTGATAGTGGTAGTGATGGTAGTAGCACTAGTAGTAGTAGCAGCAGCAGTAGGAGCTGTAGTAGTAGTAGTGGTAGTAGTAGTGGTAGTAGTAGTAGTAGTATTGGGGTAATGGTAACGGTGGATATAGTGGTAGTGATGGTAGTAGCACTAGTAGTAGTAGCAGCAGCAGTAGGAGCTGTAGTAGTAGTGGTAGTAGTAGTGGTAGTAGTAGTAGTGGAATTGGGGTAATGGTGACGGTGGATGTAGTGGTAATGATGGTAGTAGCACTAGTAGTAGCAGCAGCAGTAGGAGCTGTAGTAGTAGTAGTGGTAGTAGTAGTGGTAGTAGTAGTAGTAGTATTGGGGTAATGGTAGCGGTGGTGATAGTGGTAGTGATGGTAGTAGCGCTAGTAGTAGTAGCAGCAGTAGGAGCTGTAGTAGTAGTAGTGGTAGTAGTAGTGGTAGTAGTAGTAGTAGTATTGGGGTAATGGTAGCGGTGGTGATAGTGGTAGTGATGGTAGTAGCACTAGTAGTAGTAGAAGCAGCAGTAGGAGCTGTAGTAGTAGTAGTGGTAGTAGTAGTGGTAGTAGTAGTAGTGGTATTGTGGTAATGGTAACGGTGGATATAGTGGTAGTGATGGTAGTAGCACTAGTAGTAGCAGCAGCAGTAGGAGCTGTAGTAGTAGTAGTGGTAGTAGTAGTGGTAGTAGTAGTAGTAGTATTGGGGTAATGGTAGCGGTGGTGATAGTGGTAGTGATGGTAGTAGCACTAGTAGTAGTAGCAGCAGCAGTAGGAGTTCTAGTAGTAATAGTAGTAGTAGTAGTAGTGGTATTGGGGTAATGGTAACGGTGGTGATAGTGGTAGTGATGGTAGTAGCACTAGTAGTAGTAGCTGCAGCAGTAGGAGTTGTAGTAGTAATAGTAGTAGTAGTGGTATTGGGGTAATGGTAACGGTGGATATAGTGGTAGTGATGGTAGTAGCACTAGTAGTAGTAGCAGCAGCAGTAGGAGTTGTAGTAGTAATAGTAGTAGTAGTGGTATTGGGGTAATGGTAGCGGTGGTGATAGTGGTAGTGATGGTAGTAGCACTAGTAGTAGTAGTAGCAGCAGCAGTAGGAGTTGTAGTAGTAATAGTAGTAGTAGTGGTATTGGGGTAATGGTAACGGTGGTGATAGTGGTAGTGGTGGTAGTAGCACTAGTAGTAGTAGCAGCAGCAGTAGGAGCTGTAGTAGTAGTAATAGTAGTAGTAGTGTTGGGGTAATGGTAACGGTGGTGATAGTGGTAGTGATGGTAGTAGCACTAGTAGTAGTAGCAGCAGCAGTAGGAGCTGTAGTAGTAGTAATAGTAGTAGTAGTGGTATTGGGGTAATGGTAACGGTGATGATAGTGGTAGTGATGGTAGTAGCACTAGTAGTAGTAGCAGCAGCAGTAGGAGTTGAAGTAGTAATAGTAGTAGTAGTAGTGGTATTGGGGTAATGGTAACGGTGGTGATAGTGGTAGTGATGGTAGTAGCGCTAGTAGTAGTAGCAGCAGCAGTAGGAGTTGTAGTAGTAATAGTAGTAGTGGTATTGGGGTAATGGTAGTGGTGGTGATAGTGGTAGTGATGGTAGTAGCACTAGTAGTAGTAGCAGCAGCTGTAGGAGTTGTAGTAATAAAAGTAGTAGTAGTGGTATTGGGGTAATGGTAGTGGTGGTGATAGTGGTAGTGATGGTAGTAGCACTAGTAGTAGTAGCAGCAGCAGTAGGAGTTGTAGTAATAATACTAGTAGTAGTGGTATTGGGGTAATGGTAGTGGTGGTGATAGTGGTAGTGATGGTAGTAGCACTAGTAGTAGTAGCAGCAGCAGTAGGAGTTGTAGTAATAATAGTAGTAGTAGTGGTATTGGGGTAATGGTAGTGGTGGTTATAGTGGTAGTGATGGTAGTAGCACTAGTAGTAGTAGCAGCAGCAGTAGGAGTTGTAGTAATAATAGTAGTAGTAGTGGTATTGGGTAATGGTAGTGGTGGTGATAGTGGTAGTGATGGTAGTAGCACTAGTAGTAGTAGTTGCAGTAGTAGAGGCTGTAGTAGTAGTAATAGTAGTAGTAGTGGTAGCGGTAGTAGTAGCAGCAGCAGTAGGAGCTGTAGTAGTAGTAATAGTAGTAGTAGTAGTAGTAGTAGTAGTAGTAGTAGTAGTATTGGGGTAATGGTAGCGGTGGTGATAGTACTGGTGGAGGCTATACCACTACTAGTAGTAGCAGCAGCAGTAGGAGTTGTAGTAGTAGTAGTAGTAGTAGTAGTTGTATTGGGGTAATGGTAGCGGTGGTGATAGTGATAGTGATGGTAGTAGCACTAGTAGTAGTAGCAGCAGCAGTAGGAGCTGTAGTAGTAGTAATAGTAGTAGTAGTAGTAGTAGTAGTAGTAGTAGTGGTGTTAGTAGTAGTATTGGGGTAATGATAGCGGCGGTGATAGTGCTGGTGGTTGCTATACCACTACTAGTAGTAGCAGCAGAAGTAGGAGTTGTAGTAGTAATAGTAGTAGTAGTGGTATTGGGGTAATTGTAACGGTGGTGATAGTGGTAGTGATGGAAGTAGCACTAGTAGTAGTAGCAGCAGCAGCAGTAGGAGCTGTAGTAGTAGTGGTAGTAGTAGTAGTAGTAGTAGTAGTAGTGGTAGTAGTAGTAGTATTGGGGTAATGGTAGCGGTGGTGATAGTGGTAGTGATGGTAGTAGCACTAGTAGTAGTAGCAGCAGCAGTAGGAGCTGTAGTAGTAGTAATACTAGTAGTAGTAGTAGTGGTAGTAGTAGTAGTAGTATTGGGGTAATGGTAGCGGTGGTGATAGTGCTGGTGGTGGCTATACCACTACTAGTAGTATCAGCAGCAGTAGGAGTTGTAGTAGTAATAGTAGTAGTAGTGGTATTGGGGTAATGGTAACGGTGGTGATAGTGGTAGTGATGGTAGTAGCACTAGTAGTAGCAGCAGCAGTAGGAGCTGTAGTAGTAGTAGTGGTAGTAGTAGTGGTAGTAGTAGTAGTAGTATTGGGGTAATGGTAGCGGTGGTGATAGTGGTTGTGATGGTAGTAGCACTAGTAGTAGTAGCAGCAGCAGTAGGAGCTGTAGTAGTAATAATAGTAGTAGTAGTAGTATTGGGGTAATGGTAGCGGTGGTGATAGTGCTGGTGGTGGCTATACCACTACTAGTAGTAGCAGCAGCAGTAGGAGTTGTAGTAGTAATAATAGTAGTAGTAGTAGTAGTATTGTGGTAATGGTAGCGGTGGTGATAGTGCTGGTGGTGGCTATACCACTACTAGTAGTAGCAGCAGCAGTAGGAGTTGTAGTAGTAATAGTAGTAGTAGTGGTATTGGGGTAATGGTAGCGGTGGTGATAGTGGTAGTGATGGTAGTAGCAATAGCAGTAGTAGCAGCAGCAGTAGGAGCTGTAGTAGTAATAGTAGTAGTAGTAGTAGTAGTGGTAGTAGTTGTAGTAGTATTGGGGTAATAGTAGCGGTGGTGATAGTGCTGGTGGTGACTATACCACTACTAGTAGTAGCAGCAGCAGTAGGAGTTGTAGTAGTAATAGTAGTAGTAGTAGTGGTCTTGGGGTAATGGTAACGGTGGTGATAGTGGTAGTGATGGTAGTAGCACTAGTAGTAGTAGCAGCAGCAGTAGGAGTTGTAGTAGTAATAGTAGTAGTAGTGGTATTGGGGTAATGGTAGCGGTGGTGATAGTGGTAGTGATGGTAGTAGCACTAGTAGTAGTAGCAGCAGCAGTAGGAGCTGTAGTAGTAGTAATAGTAGTAGTAGTAGTAGTGGTAGTAGTATTAGTAGTATTGGGGTAATGGTAGCGGTGGTGATAGTGCTGGTGGTGGCTATACCACTACTAGTAGTAGCAGCAGCAGTAGGAGTTGTAGTAGTAATAGTAGTAGTAGTGGTATTGGGGTAATGGTAACGGTGGTTATAGTGGTAGTGATGGTAGTAGCACTAGTAGTAGCAGCAGCAGTAGGAGCTGTAGTAGTAGTGGTGGTAGTAGTAGTGGTAGTAGTAGTAGTATTGGGGTAATGGTAGCGGTGGTGATAGTGGTAGTGATGGTAGTAGCACTAGTAGTAGTAGCAGCAGCAGTAGGAGCTGTAGTAGTAGTAATAATAGTAGTAGTAGTAGTATTGGGGTAATGGTAGCGGTGGTGATAGTGCTGGTGGTGGCTATACCACTACTAGTAGTAGCAGCAGCAGTAGGAGTTGTAGTAGTAATGATAGTAGTAGTAGTAGTATTGTGGTTATTGTAGCGGTGGTGATAGTGGTAGTGATGGTAGTAGCACTAGTAGTAGCAGCAGCAGTAGGAGCTGTAGTAGTAGTAGTAGTGGTAGTAGTAGTGGTAGTAGTAGTAGTAGTAGTATTGGGGTAATGGTAGCGGTGGTGATAGTGGTAGTGATGGTAGTAGCACTAGTAGTAGTAGCAGCAGTAGGAGCTGTAGTAGTAGTAGTGGTAGTAGTAGTGGTAGTAGCAGTAGTAGTATTGGGGTAATGGTAGCGGTGGTGATAGTGGTAGTGATGGTAGTAGCACTAGTAGTAGTAGAAGCAGCAGTAGGAGCTGTAGTAGTAGTAGTGGTAGTAGTAGTGGTAGTAGTAGTAGTGGTATTGTGGTAATGGTAACGGTGGATATAGTGGTAGTGATGGTAGTAGCACTAGTAGTAGCAGCAGCAGTAGGAGCTGTAGTAGTAGTAGTGGTAGTAGTAGTGGTAGTAGTAGTATTGGGGTAATGGTAGCGGTGGTGATAGTGGTAGTGATGGTAGTAGCACTAGTAGTAGTAGCAGCAGCAGTAGGAGTTGTAGTAGTAATAGTAGTAGTAGTAGTAGTGGTATTGGGGTAATGGTAACGGTGGTGATAGTGGTAGTGATGGTAGTAGCACTAGTAGTAGTAGCTGCAGCAGTAGGAGTTGTAGTAGTAATAGTAGTAGTAGTGGTATTGGGGTAATGGTAACGGTGGATATAGTGGTAGTGATGGTAGTAGCACTAGTAGTAGTAGCAGCAGCAGTAGGAGTTGTCGTAGTAATAGTAGTAGTAGTGGTATTGGGGTAATGGTAGCGGTGGTGATAGTGGTAGTGATGGTAGTAGCACTAGTAGTAGTAGCAGCAGCAGTAGGAGTTGTAGTAGTAATAGTAGTAGTAGTGGTATTGGGGTAATGGTAACGGTGGTGATAGTGGTAGTGGTGGTAGTAGCACTAGTAGTAGCAGCAGCAGTAGGAGCTGTAGTAGTAGTAATAGTAGTAGTAGTAGTGTTGGGGTAATGGTAACGGTGGTGATAGTGGTAGTGATGGTAGTAGCACTAGTAGTATTAGCAGCAGCAGTAGGAGCTGTAGTAGTAGTAATAGTAGTAGTAGTGGTATTGGGGTAATGGTAACGGTGATGATAGTGGTAGTGATGGTAGTAGCACTAGTAGTAGTAGCAGCAGCAGTAGGAGCTGTAGTAGTAGTAGTAATAGTAGTAGTAGTAGTAGTGGTAGTAGTATGAGTAGTATTGGGGTAATGGTAGCGGTGGTGATAGTGCTGGTGGTGGCTATACCACTACTAGTAGTAGCAGCAGCAGTAGGAGTTGTAGTAGTAATAGTAGTAGTAGTAGTGGTATTGGGGTAATGGTAACGGTGGTGATAGTGGTAGTGATGGTAGTAGCACTAGTAGTAGCAGCAGCAGTAGGAGCTGTAGTAGTAGTAGTGGTAGTAGTAGTGGTAGTAGTAGTAGTAGTATTGGGGTAATGGTAGCGGTGGTGATAGTGGTAGTGATGGTAGTAGCACTAGTAGTAGTAGCAGCAGCAGTAGGAGTTGTAGTAGTAATAGTAGTAGTAGTGGTATTGGGGTAATGGTAACGGTGGTGATAGTGGTAGTGATGGTAGTAGCACTAGTAGTAGTAGCTGCAGCAGTAGGTGTTGTAGTAGTAATAGTAGTAGTAGTGGTATTGGGGTAATGGTAACGGTGGATATAGTGGTAGTGATGGTAGTAGCACTAGTAGTAGTAGCAGCAGCAGTAGGAGTTGTAGTAGTAATAGTAGTAGCAGTGGTATTGGGGTAATGGTAGCGGTGGTGATAGTGGTAGTGATGGTAGTAGCACTAGTAGTAGTAGCAGCAGCAGTAGGAGTTGTAGTAGTAATAGTAGTAGTAGTGGTATTGGGGTAATGGTAACGGTGGTGATAGTGGTAGTGGTGGTAGTAGCACTAGTAGTAGTAGCAGCAGCAGTAGGAGCTGTAGTAGTAGTAATAGTAGTAGTAGTCGTAGTGTTGGGGTAATGGTAACGGTGGTGATAGTGGTAGTGATGGTAGTAGCACTAGTAGTAGTAGCAGCAGCAGTAGGAGCTGTAGTAGTAGTAATAGTAGTAGTAGTGGTATTGGGGTAATGGTAACGGTGGTGATAGTGGTAGTGATGGTAGTAGCACTAGTAGTAGTAGAAGCAGCAGTAGGAGTTGTAGTAGTAATAGCAGTAGTAGTGGTATTGGGGTAATGGTAACGGTGGTGATAGTGGTAGTGATGGTAGTAGTACTAGTAGTAGTAGCAGCAGCAGTAGGAGTTGTAGTAGTAATAGTAGTAGTAGTGGTATTGGGGTAATGGTAACGGTGGTGATAGTGGTAGTGGTGGTAGTAGCACTAGTAGTAGTAGCAGCAGCAGTAGGAGCTGTAGTAGTAGTAATAGTAGTAGTAGTAGTAGTAGTAGTAGTAGTGGTATTGGGGTAATGGTAACGGTGGTGATAGTGGCAGTGGTGGTAGTAGCACTAGTAGTAGTAGCAGCAGCAGTAGGAGTTGTAGTAGTAATAGTAGTAGTAGTGGTATTGGGGTAATGGTAACGGTGGTGATAGTGGTAGTGATGGTAGTAGCACTAGTAGTAGTAGCTGCAGCAGTAGGAGCTGTAGTAGTAATAGTAGTAGTAGTGGTATTGGGGTAATGGTAACGGTGGATATAGTGGTAGTGATGGTAGTAGCACTAGTAGTAGTAGCTGCAGCAGTAGGAGCTGTAGTAGTAGTAGTAGTGGTAGTAGTAGTGGTAGTAGTAGTAGTAGTAGTATTGGGGTAATGGTAACGGTGGTGATAGTGGTAGTGATGGTAGTAGCACTAGTAGTAGTAGCAGCAGCAGTAGGAGCTGTAGTAGTAGTAGTGGTAGTAGTAGTGGTAGTAGTAGTAGTAGTATTGGGGTAATGGTAACGGTGGATATAGTGGTAGTGATGGTAGTAGCACTAGTAGTAGTAGCAGCAGCAGTAGGAGCTGTAGTAGTAGTGGTAGTAGTAGTGGTAGTAGTAGTAGTGGAATTGGGGTAATGGTGACGGTGGATGTAGTGGTAATGATGGTAGTAGCACTAGTAGTAGCAGCAGCAGCAGTAGGAGCTGTAGTAGTAGTAGTGGTAGTAGTAGTGGTAGTAGTAGTAGTAGTATTGGGGTAATGGTAGCGGTGGTGATAGTGGTAGTGATGGTAGTAGCACTAGTAGTAGTAGCAGCAGTAGGAGCTGTAGTAGTAGTAGTGGTAGTAGTAGTGGTAGTAGTAGTAGTAGTATTGGGGTAATGGTAGCGGTGGTGATAGTGGTAGTGATGGTAGTAGCACTAGTAGTAGTAGAAGCAGCAGTAGGAGCTGTAGTAGTAGTAGTGGTAGTAGTAGTGGTAGTAGTAGTAGTGGTATTGTGGTAATGGTAACGGTGGATATAGTGGTAGTGATGGTAGTAGCACTAGTAGTAGCAGCAGCAGTAGGAGCTGTAGTAGTAGTAGTGGTAGTAGTAGTGGTAGTAGTAGTAGTAGTATTGGGGTAATGGTAGCGGTGGTGATAGTGGTAGTGATGGTAGTAGCACTAGTAGTAGTAGCAGCAGCAGTAGGAGTTGTAGTAGTAATAGTAGTAGTAGTAGTAGTAGTGGTATTGGGGTAATGGTAACGGTGGTGATAGTGGTAGTGATGGTAGTAGCACTAGTAGTAGTAGCTGCAGCAGTAGGAGTTGTAGTAGTAATAGTAGTAGTAGTGGTATTGGGGTAATGGTAACGGTGGATATAGTGGTAGTGATGGTAGTAGCACTAGTAGTAGTAGCAGCAGCAGTAGGAGTTGTAGTAGTAATAGTAGTAGTAGTGGTATTGGGGTAATGGTAGCGGTGGTGATAGTGGTAGTGATGGTAGTAGCACTAGTAGTAGTAGTAGCAGCAGCAGTAGGAGTTGTAGTAGTAATAGTAGTAGTAGTGGTATTGGGGTAATGGTAACGGTGGTGATAGTGGTAGTGGTGGTAGTAGCACTAGTAGTAGTAGCAGCAGCAGTAGGAGCTGTAGTAGTAGTAATAGTAGTAGTAGTGTTGGGGTAATGGTAACGGTGGTGATAGTGGTAGTGATGGTAGTAGCACTAGTAGTAGTAGCAGCAGCAGTAGGAGCTGTAGTAGTAGTAATAGTAGTAGTAGTGGTATTGGGGTAATGGTAACGGTGATGATAGTGGTAGTGATGGTAGTAGCACTAGTAGTAGTAGCAGCAGCAGTAGGAGTTGAAGTAGTAATAGTAGTAGTAGTAGTGGTATTGGGGTAATGGTAACGGTGGTGATAGTGGTAGTGATGGTAGTAGCGCTAGTAGTAGTAGCAGCAGCAGTAGGAGTTGTAGTAGTAATAGTAGTAGTGGTATTGGGGTAATGGTAGTGGTGGTGATAGTGGTAGTGATGGTAGTAGCACTAGTAGTAGTAGCAGCAGCAGTAGGAGTTGTAGTAATAAAAGTAGTAGTAGTGGTATTGGGGTAATGGTAGTGGTGGTGATAGTGGTAGTGATGGTAGTAGCACTAGTAGTAGTAGCAGCAGCAGTAGGAGTTGTAGTAATAATACTAGTAGTAGTGGTATTGGGGTAATGGTAGTGGTGGTGATAGTGGTAGTGATGGTAGTAGCACTAGTAGTAGTAGCAGCAGCAGTAGGAGTTGTAGTAATAATAGTAGTAGTAGTGGTATTGGGGTAATGGTAGTGGTGGTTATAGTGGTAGTGATGGTAGTAGCACTAGTAGTAGTAGCAGCAGCAGTAGGAGTTGTAGTAATAATAGTAGTAGTAGTGGTATTGGGTAATGGTAGTGGTGGTGATAGTGGTAGTGATGGTAGTAGCACTAGTAGTAGTAGTTGCAGTAGTAGAGGCTGTAGTAGTAGTAATAGTAGTAGTAGTGGTAGCGGTAGTAGTAGCAGCAGCAGTAGGAGCTGTAGTAGTAGTAATAGTAGTAGTAGTAGTAGTAGTAGTAGTAGTAGTAGTAGTAGTAGTAGTAGTAGTAGTAGTATTGGGGTAATGGTAGCGGTGGTGATAGTACTGGTGGAGGCTATACCACTACTAGTAGTAGCAGCAGCAGTAGGAGTTGTAGTAGTAGTAGTAGTAGTAGTAGTAGTTGTATTGGGGTAATGGTAGCGGTGGTGATAGTGATAGTGATGGTAGTAGCACTAGTAGTAGTAGCAGCAGCAGTAGGAGCTGTAGTAGTAGTAATAGTAGTAGTAGTAGTAGTAGTAGTAGTAGTAGTGGTGTTAGTAGTAGTATTGGGGTAATGATAGCGGCGGTGATAGTGCTGGTGGTTGCTATACCACTACTAGTAGTAGCAGCAGAAGTAGGAGTTGTAGTAGTAATAGTAGTAGTAGTGGTATTGGGGTAATTGTAACGGTGGTGATAGTGGTAGTGATGGAAGTAGCACTAGTAGTAGTAGCAGCAGCAGCAGTAGGAGCTGTAGTAGTAGTGGTAGTAGTAGTAGTAGTAGTAGTAGTGGTAGTAGTAGTAGTATTGGGGTAATGGTAGCGGTGGTGATAGTGGTAGTGATGGTAGTAGCACTAGTAGTAGTAGCAGCAGCAGTAGGAGCTGTAGTAGTAGTAATACTAGTAGTAGTAGTAGTGGTAGTAGTAGTAGTAGTATTGGGGTAATGGTAGCGGTGGTGATAGTGCTGGTGGTGGCTATACCACTACTAGTAGTATCAGCAGCAGTAGGAGTTGTAGTAGTAATAGTAGTAGTAGTGGTATTGGGGTAATGGTAACGGTGGTGATAGTGGTAGTGATGGTAGTAGCACTAGTAGTAGCAGCAGCAGTAGGAGCTGTAGTAGTAGTAGTGGTAGTAGTAGTGGTAGTAGTAGTAGTAGTATTGGGGTAATGGTAGCGGTGGTGATAGTGGTTGTGATGGTAGTAGCACTAGTAGTAGTAGCAGCAGCAGTAGGAGCTGTAGTAGTAATAATAGTAGTAGTAGTAGTATTGGGGTAATGGTAGCGGTGGTGATAGTGCTGGTGGTGGCTATACCACTACTAGTAGTAGCAGCAGCAGTAGGAGTTGTAGTAGTAATAATAGTAGTAGTAGTAGTAGTATTGTGGTAATGGTAGCGGTGGTGATAGTGCTGGTGGTGGCTATACCACTACTAGTAGTAGCAGCAGCAGTAGGAGTTGTAGTAGTAATAGTAGTAGTAGTGGTATTGGGGTAATGGTAGCGGTGGTGATAGTGGTAGTGATGGTAGTAGCAATAGCAGTAGTAGCAGCAGCAGTAGGAGCTGTAGTAGTAATAGTAGTAGTAGTAGTAGTAGTGGTAGTAGTTGTAGTAGTATTGGGGTAATAGTAGCGGTGGTGATAGTGCTGGTGGTGACTATACCACTACTAGTAGTAGCAGCAGCAGTAGGAGTTGTAGTAGTAATAGTAGTAGTAGTGGTCTTGGGGTAATGGTAACGGTGGTGATAGTGGTAGTGATGGTAGTAGCACTAGTAGTAGTAGCAGCAGCAGTAGGAGTTGTAGTAGTAATAGTAGTAGTAGTGGTATTGGGGTAATGGTAGCGGTGGTGATAGTGGTAGTGATGGTAGTAGCACTAGTAGTAGTAGCAGCAGCAGTAGGAGCTGTAGTAGTAGTAATAGTAGTAGTAGTAGTAGTGGTAGTAGTATTAGTAGTATTGGGGTAATGGTAGCGGTGGTGATAGTGCTGGTGGTGGCTATACCACTACTAGTAGTAGCAGCAGCAGTAGGAGTTGTAGTAGTAATAGTAGTAGTAGTGGTATTGGGGTAATGGTAACGGTGGTTATAGTGGTAGTGATGGTAGTAGCACTAGTAGTAGCAGCAGCAGTAGGAGCTGTAGTAGTAGTGGTGGTAGTAGTAGTGGTAGTAGTAGTAGTATTGGGGTAATGGTAGCGGTGGTGATAGTGGTAGTGATGGTAGTAGCACTAGTAGTAGTAGCAGCAGCAGTAGGAGCTGTAGTAGTAGTAATAATAGTAGTAGTAGTAGTATTGGGGTAATGGTAGCGGTGGTGATAGTGCTGGTGGTGGCTATACCACTACTAGTAGTAGCAGCAGCAGTAAGAGTTGTAGTAGTAATGATAGTAGTAGTAGTAGTATTGTGGTTATTGTAGCGGTGGTGATAGTGGTAGTGATGGTAGTAGCACTAGTAGTAGTAGCAGCAGCAGTAGGAGTTGTAGTAGTAATAGTAGTAGTAGTGGTATTGGGGTAATGGTAGCGGTGGTGATAGTGGTAGGGATGGTAGTAGCACTAGTAGTAGCAGCAGTAGTAGGAGCTGTAGTAGTAGTAGTAATAGTAGTAGTAGTAGTAGTGGTAGTAGTATGAGTAGTATTGGGGTAATGGTAGCGGTGGTGATAGTGCTGGTGGTGGCTATACCACTACTAGTAGTAGCAGCAGCAGTAGGAGTTGTAGTAGTAATAGTAGTAGTAGTGGTATTGGGGTAATGGTAACGGTGGTGATAGTGGTAGTGATGGTAGTAGCACTAGTAGTAGCAGCAGCAGTAGGAGCTGTAGTAGTAGTAGTGGTAGTAGTAGTGGTAGTAGTAGTAGTATTGGGGTAATGGTAGCGGTGGTGATAGTGGTAGTGATGGTAGTAGCACTAGTAGTAGTAGCAGCAGCAGTAGGAGTTGTTGTAGTAATAGTAGTAGTAGTAGTGGTGGTATTGGGGTAATGGTAACGGTGGTGATAGTGGTAGTGATGGTAGTAGCACTAGTAGTAGTAGCTGCAGCAGTAGGAGTTGTAGTAGTAATAGTAGTAGTAGTGGTATTGGGGTAATGGTAACGGTGGATATAGTGGTAGTGATGGTAGTAGCACTAGTAGTAGTAGCAGCAGCAGTAGGAGTTGTAGTAGTAATAGTAGTAGCAGTGGTATTGGGGTAATGGTAGGGGTGGTGATAGTGGTAGTGATGGTAGTAGCACTAGTAGTAGTAGCAGCAGCAGTAGGAGTTGTAGTAGTAATAGTAGTAGTAGTGGTATTGGGGTAATTGTAACGGTGGTGATAGTGGTAGTGGTGGTAGTAGCACTAGTAGTAGTAGCAGCAGCATTAGGAGCTGTAGTAGTAGTAATAGTAGTAGTAGTAGTAGTGTTGGGGTAATGGTAACGGTGGTGATAGTGGTAGTGATGGTAGTAGCACTAGTAGTAGTAGCAGCAGCAGTAGGAGCTGTAGTAGTAGTAATAGTAGTAGTAGTGGTATTGGGGTAATGGTAACGGTGGTGATAGTGGTAGTGATGGTAGTAGCACTAGTAGTAGTAGAAGCAGCAGTAGGAGTTGTAGTAGTAATAGTAGTAGTAGTGGTATTGGGGTAATGGTAACGGTGGTGATAGTGGTAGTGTTGGTAGTAGCACTAGTAGTAGTAGCAGCAGCAGTAGGAGTTGTAGTAGTAATAGTAGTAGTAGTGGTATTGGGGTAATGGTAACGGTGGTGATAGTGGTAGTGGTGGTAGTAGCACTAGTAGTAGTAGCAGCAGCAATAGGAGCTGTAGTAGTAGTAGTAGTGGTATTGGGGTAATGGTAACGGTGGTGATAGTGGTAGAGATGGTAGTAGCACTAGTAGTAGTAGCAGCAGCAGTAGGAGTAGTTGTAGTAATAGTAGTAGTAGTGGTATTGGGGTAATGGTAACGGTGGTGATAGTGGTAGTGATGGTAGTAGCACTAGTAGTAGTAGCAGCAGCAGTAGGAGCTGTAGTAGTAGTAATAGTAGTAGTAGTAGTAGTAGTAGTAGTAGTGGTGGTATTGGGGTAATGGTAACGGTGGTGATAGTGGCAGTGGTGGTAGTAGCACTAGTAGTAGTAGCAGCAGCAGTAGGAGTTGTAGTAGTAATAGTAGTAGTAGTGGTATTGGGGTAATGGTAACGGTGGTGATAGTGGTAGTGATGGTAGTAGCACTAGTAGTAGTAGCTGCAGCAGTAGGAGCTGTAGTAGTAATAGTAGTAGTAGTGGTATTGGGGTAATGGTAACGGTGGATATAGTGGTAGTGATGGTAGTAGCACTAGTAGTAGTAGCTGCAGCAGTAGGAGCTGTAGTAGTAGTAGTGGTAGTAGTAGTGGTAGTAGTAGTAGTAGTATTGGGGTAATTGTAACGGTGGTGAAAGTGGTAGTGGTGGTAGTAGCACTAGTAGTAGTAGCATCAGCAGTAGGAGCTGTAGTAGTAGTAGTAGTATTGGGGTAATGGTAGCGGTGGTGATAGTGGTAGTGATGGTAGTAGCACTAGTAGTGGTAGCAGCAGTAGTAGGAGCTGTAGTAGTAGTAATAGTGGTAGTAGTGGTATTGGGGTAATGGTAACGGTGGATATAGTGGTAGTGATGGAAGTAGCACTAGTAGTAGCAGCAGCAGTAGGAGCTGTAGTAGTAGTAGTGGTAGTAGTAGTGGTAGTAGTAGTAGTAGTAGTATTGGGGTAATGGTAGCGGTGGTGATAGTGGTAGTGATGGTAGTAGCACTAGTAGTAGTAGCAGCAGCAGCAGTAGGAGCTGTAGTAGTAGTAGTGGTAGTAGTAGTGGTAGTAGTAGTAGTAGTATTGGGGTAATGGTAGCGGTGGTGATAGTGGTAGTGATGGTAGTAGCACTAGTAGTAGTAGCAGCAGCAGTAGGAGCTGTAGTAGTAGTAGTGGTAGTAGTAGTGGTAGTAGTAGTAGTGGTATTGTGGTAATGGTAACGGTGGATATAGTGGTAGTGATGGTAGTAGCACGAGTAGTAGCAGCAGCAGTAGGAGCTGTAGTAGTAGTAGTGGTAGTAGTAGTGGTAGTAGTAGTAGTAGTAGTATTGGGGTAATGGTAGCGGTGGTGATAGTGGTAGTGATGGTAGTAGAGCTAGTAGTAGTAGCAGCAGCAGTAGGAGTTGTAGTAGTAATAGTAGTAGTAGTAGTAGTGGTATTGGGGTAATGGTAACGGTGGTGATAGTGGTAGTGATGGTAGTAGCACTAGTAGTAGTAGCTGCAGCAGTAGGAGTTGTAGTAGTAATAGTAGTAGTAGTGGTATTGGGGTAATGGTAACGGTGGATATAGTGGTAGTGATGGTAGTAGCACTAGTAGTAGTAGCAGCAGCAGTAGGAGTTGTAGTAGTAATAGTAGTAGTAGTGGTATTGGGGTAATGGTAACGGTGGTGATAGTGGTAGTGGTGGTAGTAGCACTAGTAGTAGTAGCAGCAGCAGTAGGAGCTGTAGTAGTAGTAATAGTAGTAGTAGTAGTGTTGGGGTAATGGTAGCGGTGGTGATAGTGGTAGTGGTGGTAGTAGCACTAGTAGTAGTAGCAGCAGCAGTAGGAGCTGTAGTAGTAATAGTAGTAGTAGTGGTATTGGGGTAATGGTAACGTTGGTGATAGTGGTAGTGATGGTAGTAGCACTAGTAATAAGAGCAGCAGCAGTAGGAGTTGTAGTAGTAATAGTAGTAGTAGTAGTGGAATTGGGGTAATGGTAACGGTGGTGATAGTGGTAGTGATGGTAGTAGCACTAGTAGTAGTAGCAGCAGCAGTAGGAGTTGTAGTAGTAATAGTAGTAGTAGTGGTATTGGGGTAATGGTAACGGTGGTGATAGTGGTAGTTGTGGTAGTAGCACTAGTAGTAGTAGCAGCAGCAGTAGGAGCTGTAGTAGTAGTAGAAGTAGTGGTATTGGGGTAATGGTAACGGTGGTGATAGTGGTAGAGATGGTAGTAGCACTAGAAGTAGTAGCAGCAGCAGTAGGAGTTGTTGTAGTAATAGTAGTAGTAGTGGTATTGGGGTAATGGTAACGGTGGTGATAGTGGTAGTGATGGTAGTAGCACTAGTAGTAGTAGCAGCAGCAGTAGGAGCTGTAGTAGTAGTAATAGTAGTAGTAGTAGTAGTGGTATTGGGGTAATGGTAACGGTGGTGATAGTGGCAGTGGTGCTAGTAGCACTAGTAGTAGTAGCAGCAGCAGTAGGAGTTGTAGTAGTAATAGTAGTAGTAGTGGTATTGGGATAATGGTAACGGTGGTGATAGTGGTAGTGGTGGTAGTAGCACTAGTAGTAGTACCAGCAGCAGTAGGAGCTGTAGTAGTAGTAGTAGTAGTAGTATTGGGGTAATGGTAACGGTGGTGATAGTGGTAGTGGTGGTAGTAGCACTAGTAGTAGTACCAGCAGCAGTAGGAGCTGTAGTAGTAGTAGTAGTATTGGGGTAATGGTAGCGGTGGTGATAGTGGTAGTGATGGTAGTAGCACTAGTAGTAGTAGCAGCAGCAGTAGGAGCTGTAGTGGTAGTAATAGTGGTAGTAGTAGTATTGGGGTAATGGTAGCGGTGGTGATAGTGGTAGTGATGGTAGTAGCACTAGTAGTAGTAGCAGCAGCAGTAGGAGTTGTAGTAGTAATAGTAGTAGTAGTGGTATTGGGGTAATGGTAACGGTGGTGATAGTGGTAGTGATGGTAGTAGCACTAGTAGTAGTAGCAGCAGCAGTAGGCGCTGTAGTAGTAGTAGTAGTATTGGGGTAATTGTAACGGTGGTGAAAGTGGTAGTGGTGGTAGTAGCACTAGTAGTAGTAGCATCAGCAGTAGGAGCTGTAGTAGTAGTAGTAGTATTGGGGTAATGGTAGCGGTGGTGATAGTGGTAGTGATGGTAGTAGCACTAGTAGTGGTAGCAGCAGTAGTAGGAGCTGTAGTAGTAGTAATAGTGGTAGTAGTGGTATTGGGGTAATGGTAACGGTGGTGATAGTGGTAGTGATGGTAGTAGCACTAGTAGTAGTAGCAGCAGCAGTAGGAGTTGTAGTAGTAATAGTAGTAGTAGTGGTATTGGGGTAATGGTAGCGGTGGTGATAGTGGTAGTGATGGTAGTAGCACTAGTAGTAGTAGCAGCAGCAGTAGGAGTTGTAGTAGTAATAGTAGTAGTAGTGGTATTGGGGTAATGGTAACGGTGGTGATAGTGGTAGTGATGGTAGTAGCACTAGTAGTAGTAGCAGCAGCAGTAGGAGTTGTAGTAGTAATAGTAGTGGTAGTGGTATTGGGGTAATGGTAGCGGTGGTGACAGTGGTAGTGATGGTAGTAGCACTAGTAGTAGTAGCAGCAGCAGTAGGAGTTGTAGTAGTAGTAATAGTAGTAGTAGTAATAGTAGTAGTAGTGGTAGTAGTAGTAGTATTGGGGTAATGGTAGCGGTGGTGATAGTGCTGGTGGTGGCTATACCACTACTAGTAGTAGCAGCAGCAGTAGGAGTTGTAGTAGTAATAGTAGTAGTAGTGGTATTGGGGTAATGTAAGCGGTGGTGATAGTGGTAGTGATGGTAGTAGCACTAGTAGTAGTAGCAGCAGCAGTAGGAGCTGTAGTAGTAGTAATAGTAGTAGTAGTAGTAGTAGTAGTAGTAGTAGTGGTAGTAGTAGAAGTATTGGGGTAATGGTAGCGGTGGTGATAGTGCTGGTGGTGGCTATACCACTACTAGTAGTAGCAGCAGCAGTAGGAGTTGTAGTAGTAATAGTAGTAGTAGTGGTATTGGGGTAATGGTAGCGGTGGTGACAGTGGTAGTGATGGTAGTAGCACTAGTAGTAGTAGCAGCAGCAGTAGGAGTTGTAGTAGTAGTAATAGTAGTAGTAGTAATAGTAGTAGTAGTGGTAGTAGTAGTAGTAGTATTGGGGTAATGGTAGCGGTGGTGATAGTGCTGGTGGTGGCTATACCACTACTAGTAGTAGCAGCAGCAGTAGGAGTTGTAGTAGTAATTGTAGTAGTAGTGGTATTGGGGTAATGGTAGCGGTGGTGATAGTGGTAGTGATGGTAGTAGCACTAGTAGTAGTAGCAGCAGCAGTAGGATCTGTAGTAGTAGTAATAGTAGTAGTTGTAGTAGTGGTAGTAGTAGTATTGGGGTAATGGTAGCGGTGGTGATAGTGGTAGTGATGGTAGTAGCACAAGTAGTAGTAGCAGCAGCAGTAGGAGCTGTAGTAGTAGTAATAGTAGTAGTAGTAGTAGTAGTAGTAGTGGTAGTAGTATTAGTAGTATTGGGGTAATGGTAGCGGTGGTGATAGTGCTGGTGGTAACTATACCACTACTAGTAGTAGCAGCAGCAGTAGGAGTTGTAGTAGTAATAGTAGTAGTAGTGGTATTGGGGTAATTTTAGCGGTGGTGATAGTGGTAGTGATGGTAGTAGCACTAGTAGTAGTAGCAGCAGCAGTAGGAGCTGTAGTAGTAGTAGTAATAGTAGTAGTAGTAGTGGTAGTAGTAGTAGTAGTATTGGGGTAATGGTAGCGGTGGTGATAGTGCTGGTGGTGGCTATACCACTACTAGTAGTAGCAGCAGCAGTAGGAGTTGTAGTAGTAATAGTAGTAGTAGTGGTATTGGGGTAATGGTAACGGTGGTGATAGTGGTAGTGATGGTAGTAGCACTAGTAGTAGTAGCAGCAGCAGTAGGAGTTGTAGTAGTAATAGTAGTAGTAGTGGTATTGGGGTAATGTTAACGGTGGTGATAGTGGTAGTGGTGGTAGTAGCACTAGTAGTAGTACCAGCAGCAGTAGGAGTTGTAGTAGTAATAGTAGTAGTAGTGGTAGTAGTATTAGTAATAGTAGTAGTAGTAGTAGTGGTAGTAGTAGTAGTAGAAGTAGTAGTAGTGGTAGCTGTAGTAGTAGTAATAGTAGTTATAGTAGTAGTGATAGTAGTAGTAGTAGTTTTGGGGTAATGGTAGCGGTGGTGATAGTGCTGGTGGTGGCTATAACACTACTAGTAGTAGCAGCACCAGTAGGAGTTGTAGTAGTAATAGTAGTAGTAGTGGTATTGGGGTAATGGTAGCGGTGGTGATAGTGGTAGTGATGGTAGTAGCACTAGTAGTAGTAGCAGCAGCAGTAGGAGTTGTAATAGTAATAGTAGTAGTAGTGGTATTGGGGTAATGGTAGCGGTGGTGATAGTGGTAGTGATGGTAGTAGCACTAGTAGTAGTAGCAGCAGCAGTAGGAGTTGTAGTAGTAATAGTAGTAGTAGTGGTATTGGGGTAATGTTAACGGTGGTGATAGTGGTAGTGGTGGTAGTAGCACTAGTAGTAGTAGCAGCAGCAGTAGGAGCTGTAGTAGTAGTAATAGTAGTAGTAGTATTGGGGTAATGGTAACGGTGGTGATAGTGGTAGTGATGGTAGTAGCACTAGTAGTAGTAGCAGCAGCAGTAGGAGTTGTAGTAGTAATAGTAGTAGTAGTAGTAGTGGTATTGGGGTAATGGTAACGGTGGTGATAGTGGTAGTGATGGTAGTAGCACTAGTAGTAGTAGCTGCAGCAGTAGGAGTTGTAGTAGTAATAGTAGTAGTAGTGGTATTGGTGTAATGGTAACGGTGGTGATAGTGGTAGTGATGGTAGTAGCACTAGTAGCAGTAGCAGCACCAGTAGGAGTTGTAGTAGTAATAGTAGTAGTAGTAGTATTGGGGTAATGGTAGCGGTGGTGATAATGGTAGTGGTGGTAGTAGCACTAGTAGTAGTAGCAGCAGTAGGAGCTGTAGTAGTAGTAATAGTAGTAGTATTGGGGTAATGGTAACGGTGGTGATAGTGGTAGTGATAGTAGTAGCACTAGAAGTAGTAGCAGCAGCAGTAGGAGTTGTAGTAGTAATAGTAGTAGTAGTGGTATTGGGGTAATGGTAACGTTGGTGATAGTGGTAGTGGTGGTAGTAGCACTAGTAGTAGTAGCAGCAGCAGTAGGAGCTGTAGTAGTAGTAATAGTAGTAGTGGTATTGGGGTAATGGTAACGGTGGTGATAGTGGTAGTGATGGTAGTAGCACTAGTAGTAGTAGCAGCAGCAGTAGGAGTTGTAGTAGTAATAGTAGTAGTAGTGGTATTGGGGTAATGGTAACGGTGGTGATAGTGGTAGTGGTGGTAGTAGCACTAGTAGTAGTAGCAGCAGCAGTAGGAGCTGTAGTAGTAGTAATAGTAGTAGTAGTATTGGGGTAATGGTAACGGTGGTGATAGTGGTAGTGATGGTAGTAGCACTAGTAGTAGCAGCAGCAGCAGTAGGATTTGTAGCAGTAATAGTAGTAGTAGTGGTATTGGGGTAATGGTAACGGTGGTGATAGTGGTAGTGATGGTAGTAACACTAGTAGTAGTAGCTGCAGCAGTAGGAGTTGTAGTAGTAATAGTAGTAGTAGTGGTATTGGGGTAATGGTAACGGTGGTGATAGTGGTAGTGATGGTAGTAGCACTAGTAGTAGCAGCACCAGTAGGCGTTGTAGTAGTAATAGTAGTAGTAGTAGTATTGGGGTAATGGTAGCGGTGGTGATAATGGTAGTGGTGGTAGTAGCACTAGTAGTAGTAGCAGCAGCAGTAGGAGCTGTAGTAGTAGTAATAGTAGTAGTATTGGGGTAATGGTAACGGTGGTGATAGTGGTAGTGATGGTAGTAGCACTAGTAGTAGTAGCAGCAGCAGTAGGAGTTGTAGTAGTAATAGTAGTAGTAGTGGTATTGGGGTAATGGTAACGGTGGTGATAGTGGTAGTGATGGTAGTAGCACTAGTAGTAGTAGCAGCAGCAGTAGGAGCTGTAGTAGTAGTAATAGTAGTAGTAGTAGTAGTAGTGGTATTGGGGTAATGGTAACGGTGGTGATAGTGGTAGTGGTGGTAGTAGCACTAGTAGTAGTAGTAGCAGCAGCAGTAGGAGTTGTAGTAGTAATAGTAGTAGTAGTGCTATTGGGGTAATGGTAACGGTGGTGATAGTGGTAGTGGTGGTAGTAGCACTAGTAGTAGTAGCAGCAGCAGTAGGAGCTGTAGTAGTAGTAATAGTAGTAGTAGTAGTATTGGGGTAATGGTAACGGTGGTGATAGTGGTAGTGATGGTAGTAGCACTAGTAGTAGTAGTAGCAGCAGCAGTAGGAGCTGTAGTAGTAGTAACAGTAGTAGTAGTGGTATGGGGTAATGGTAACGGTGGTGATAGTGGTAGTGATGGTAGTAGCACTAGTAGTAGTAGCAGCAGCAGTAGGAGTTGTAGTAGTAATAGTAGTAGTAGTAGTAGTGGTATTGGGGTAATGGTAACGGTGGTGATAGTGGTAGTGATGGTAGTAGCACTAGTAGTAGTAGCAGCAGCAGTAGGAGATGTAGTAGTAATAGTAGTAGTAGTAGTGGTATTGGGGTAATGGTAACGGTGGTGATAGCGGTAGTGATGGTAGTAGCACTAGTAGTAGTAGCAGCAGCAGTAGGAGTTGTAGTAGTAATAGTAGTAGTAGTGGTATTGGGGTAATGGTAGCGGTGGTGATAGTGGTAGTGATGGTAGTAGCACTAGTAGTAGTAGCAGCAGCAGTAGGAGTTGTAGTAGTAGTAATAGTAGTAGTAGTAGTAGTAGTAGTAGTAGTAGTAGTAGTAGTAGTAGTGGTAGTAGTAGTAGTATTGTGGTAATGGTAGCGGTGGTGATAGTGCTGGTGGTGGCTATACCACTACTAGTAGTAGCAGCAGCAGTAGGAGTTGTAGTAGTAATAGTAGTAGTAGTGGTATTGGGGTAATGGTAGCGGTGGTGATAGTGGTAGTGATGGTAGTAGCACTAGTAGTAGTAGCAGCAGCAGTAGGAGCTGTAGTAGTAATAGTAGTAGTAGTAGTAGTGGTAGTAGTAGTAGTAGTATTGGGGTAATGGTAGCGGTGGTGATAGTCCTGGTGGTGGCTATACCACTACTAGTAGTAGCAGCAGCAGTAGGAGTTGTAGTAGTAATAGTAGTAGTAGTGGTATTGGGGTAATGGTAGCGGTGGTGATAGTTGTAGTGATGGTAGTAGCACTAGTAGTAATAGCAGCAGCAGTAGGAGCTGTAGTAGTAGTAATAGTAGTAGTAGTAGTGGTAGTAGTAGTAGTATTGGGGTAATGGTAGCGGTGGTGATAGTGCTGGTGGTGGCTATACCACTACTAGTAGTAGCAGCAGCAGTAGGAGTTGTAGTATTAATAGTAGTAGTAGTGGTATTGGGGTAATGGTAACGGTGGTGATAGTGGTAGTGATGGTAGTAGCACTAGTAGTAGTAGCAGCAGCAGTAGGAGCTGTAGTAGTAGTAATAGTAGTAGTAGTAGTAGTAGTAGTGGTAGTAGTAGTAGTATTGGGGTAATGGTAGCGGGGGTGATAGTGCTGGTGGTGGCTATACCACTACTAGTAGTAGCAGCAGCAGTAGGAGTTGTAGTAGTAATAGTAGTAGTAGTGGTATTGGGGTAATTTTAGCGGTGGTGATAGTGGTAGTGATGGTAGTAGCACTAGTAGTAGTAGCAGCAGCAGTAGGAGCTGTAGTAGTAGTAATAGTAGTAGTAGTAGTAGTAGTAGTGGTAGTAGTAGTAGTAGTAGTATTGGGGTAATGGTAGCGGTGGTGATAGTGCTGGTGGTGGCTATACCGCTACTAGTACTAGCAGCAGCAGTAGGAGTTGTAGTAGTAATAGTAGTAGTAGTGGTATTGGGGTAATGGTAACGGTGGCGATAGTGGTAGTGATGGTAGTAGCACTAGTAGTAGTAGCAGCAGCAGTAGGAGTTGTAGTAGTAATAGTAGTAGTAGTGGTATTGGGGTAATGGTAACGGTGGTGATTGTGGTAGTGGTGGTAGTAGCACTAGTAGTAGTAGCAGCAGCAGTAGGAGTTGTAGTAGTAATAGTAGTAGTGGTAGTAGTAGTAATAGTAGTAGTAGTAGTGGTAGTAGTAGTAGTAGTAGTGGTAGCTGTAGTAGTAGTAATAGTAGTAGTAGTAGTAGTAGTAGTAGTGGTAGTAGTAGTAGTAGTTTTGGGGTAATGGTAGCGGTGGTGATAGTGCTGGTGGTGGCTATACCACTACTAGTAGCAGCAGCAGCAGTAGGAGTTGTAGTAGTAATAGTAGTAGTAGTGGTATTGGGGTAATGGTAGTGGTGGTGATAGTGGTAGTGATGGTAGTAGCACTAGTAGTAGTAGCAGCAGCAGTAGGAGTTGTAGTAGTAATAGTAGTAGTGGTATTGGGGTAATGGTAGCGGTGGTGATAGTGGTAGTGATGGTAGTAGCACTAGGAGTAGTAGCAGCAGCAGTAGGACTTGTAGTAGTAATAGTAGTAGTAGTGGTATTGGGGTAATGGTAGCGGTTGTGATAGTGGTAGTGATGGTAGTAGCACTAGTAGTAGTAGCAGCAGCAGTAGGAGTTGTAGTAGTAATAGTAGTAGTAGTGGTATTGGGGTAATGGTAACGGTGGTGATAGTGGTAGTGGTGGTAGTAGCACTAGTAGTAGTAGCAGCAGCAGTAGGAGCTGTAGTAGTAGTAATAGTAGTAGTAGTAGTATTGGGGTAATGGTAACGGTGGTGATAGTGGTAGTGATGGTAGTAGCACTAGTAGTAGTAGCAGCAGCAGTAGGAGCTGTAGTAGTAGTAATAGTAGTAGTAGTAGTGGTATTGGGGTAATGGTAACCGTGGTGATAGTGGTAGTGATAGTAGTAGCACTAGTAGTAGTAGCAGCAGCAGTAGGAGTTGTAGTAGTAATAGTAGTAGTAGTAGTGGTATTGGGGTAATGGTAACGGTGGTGATAGTGGTAGTGATGGTAGTAGCACTAGTAGTAGTAGCAGCAGCAGTAGGAGTTGTAGTAGTAATAGTAGTAGTAGTGGTATTGGGGTAATGGTAACGGTGGTGATAGTGGTAGTGATGGTAGTAGCACTAGTAGTAGTAGCAGCAGCAGTAGGAGTTGTAGTAGTAATAGTAGTAGTAGTGGTATTGGGGTAATGGTAGCGGTGGTGATAGTGGTAGTGATGGTAGTAGCACTAGTAGTAGTAGCAGCAGCAGTAGGAGTTATAGTAGTAATAGTAGTAGTAGTGGTATTGGGGTAATGGTAATGGTGGTGATAGTGGTAGTGATGGTAGTAGCACTAGTAGTAGTAGCAGGAGAAGTAGGAGCTGTAGTAGTAGTAATAGTAGTAGTAGGAGTAGTGGTATTGGGGTAATGGTAACGGTGGTGATAGTGGTAGTGGTGGTAGTAGCACTAGTAGTAGTAGTAGCAGCAGCAGTAGGAGTTGTAGTAGTAATAGTAGTAGTAGTGGTATTGGGGTAATGGTAACGGAGGTGATAGTGGTAGTGGTGGTAGTAGCACTAGTAGTAGTAGTAGCAGCAGTAGGAGCTGTAGTAGTAATAGTAGTAGTAGTAGTATTGGGGTAATGGTAACGGTGGTGATAGTGGTAGTGATGGTAGTAGCACTAGTAGTAGTAGCAGCAGCAGTAGGAGCTGTAGTAGTAGTAATAGTAGTAGTAGTGGTATTGGGGTAATGGTAACGGTGGTGATAGTGGTAGTGATGGTAGTAGCACTAGTAGTAGTAGCAGCAGCAGTAGGAGTTGTAGTAGTAATAGTAGTAGTAGTGGTATTGGGGTAATGGTAACGGTGGTGATAGTGGTAGTGATGGTAGTAGCACTAGTAGTAGTAGCAGCAGCAGCAGTAGGAGTTGTAGTAGTAATAGTAGTAGTAGTGGAATGGGGGTAATGGTAACGGTGGTGATAGTGGTAGTGATGGTAGTAGCACTAGTAGTAGTAGCAGCAGCAGTAGGAGTTGTAGTAGTAATAGTAGTAGTGGTGGTATTGGGGTAATGGTAGCGGTGGTGATAGTGGTAGTGATGGTAGTAGCACTAGTAGCAGTAGCAGCAGTAGGAGTTGTAGTAGTAGTAATAGTAGTAGTAGTAGTAGTAGTGGTAGTAGTAGTAGTAGTATTGGGGTAATGGTAGCGGTGGTGATAGTGCTGGTGGTGGCTATACCACTACTAGTAGTAGCAGCAGCAGTAGGAGTTGTAGTAGTAATAGTAGTAGTAGTGGTATTGGGGTAATGGTAGCGGTGGTGATAGTTGTAGTGATGGTAGTAGCACTAGTAGTAATAGCAGCAGCAGTAGGAGCTGTAGTAGTAGTAATAGTAGTAGTAGTAGTAGTGGTAGTAGTAGTAGTATTGGGGTAATGGTAGCGGTGGTGATAGTGCTGGTGGTGGCTATACCACTACTAGTAGTAGCAGCAGCAGTAGGAGTTGTAGTAGAAATAGTAGTAGTAGTGGTATTGGGGTAATGGTAACGGTGGTGATAGTGGTAGTGATGGTAGTAGCACTAGTAGTAGTAGCAGCAGCAGTAGGAGCTGTAGTAGTAGTAATGGTAGTAGTAGTAGTAGTAGTAGTGGTAGTAGTAGTAGTATTGGGGTAATGGTAGCGGTGGTGATAGTGCTGGTGGTGGCTATACCACTATTAGTAGTAGCAGCAGCAGTAGGAGTTGTAGTAGTAATAGTAGTAGTAGTGGTATTGGGGTAATTTTAGCGGTGGTGATAGTGTTAGTGATGGTAGTAGCACTAGTAGTAGTAGCAGCAGCAGTAGGAGCTGTAGTAGTAGTAATAGTAGTAGTAGTAGTAGTAGTGGTAGTAGTAGTAGTAGTAGTATTGGGGTAATGGTAGCGGTGGTGATAGTGCTGGTGGTGGCTATACCGCTACTAGTACTAGCAGCAGCAGTAGGAGTTGTAGTAGTAATAGTAGTAGTAGTGGTACTGGGGTAATGGTAACGGTGGTGATAGTGGTAGTGATGGTAGTAGCACTAGTAGTAGTAGCAGCAGCAGTAGGAGTTGTAGTAGCAATAGTAGTAGTAGTGGTATTGGGGTAATGGTAACGGTGGTGATTGTGGTAGTGGTGGTAGTAGCACTAGTAGTAGTAGCAGCAGCAGTAGGAGTTGTAGTAGTAATAGTAGTAGTGGTAGTAGTAGTAATAGTAGTAGTAGTAGTGGTAGTAGTAGTAGTAGTAGTGGTAGCTGTAGTAGTAGTAATAGTAGTAGTAGTAGTAGTGGTAGTAGTAGTAGTAGTAGTTTTGGGGTAATGGTAGCGGTGGTGATAGTGCTGATGGTGGCTATACCACTACTAGTAGTAGCAGCAGCAGTAGGAGTTGTAGTAGTAATAGTAGTAGTAGTGGTATTGGGGTAATGGTAGTGGTGGTGATAGTGGTAGTGATGGTAGTAGCACTAGTAGTAGTAGCAGCAGCAGTAGGAGTTGTAGTAGTAATAGTAGTAGTAGTGGTATTGGGGTAATGGTAGCGGTGGTGATAGTGGTAGTGATGGTAGTAGCACTAGTAGTAGTAGCAGCAGCAGTAGGAGTTGTAGTAGTAATAGTAGTAGTCGTGGTATTGGGGTAATGGTAGCGGTTGTGATAGTGGTAGTGATGGTAGTAGCACTAGTAGTAGTAGCAGCAGCAGTAGGAGTTGTAGTAGTAATAGTAGTAGTAGTGGTATTGGGGTAATGGTAATGGTGGTGATAGTGGTAGTGGTGGTAGTAGCACTAGTAGTAGTAGCAGCAGCAGTAGGAGCTGTAGTAGTAATAGTAGTAGTAGTAGTAGTATTGGGGTAATGGTAACGGTGGTGATAGTGGTAGTGATGGTAGTAGCACTAGTAGTAGTAGCAGCAGCAGTAGGAGTTGTAGTAGTAATAGTAGTAGTAGTAGTGGTATTGGGGTAATGGTAACGGTGGTGATAGTGGTAGTGATGGTAGTAGCACTAGTAGTAGTAGCAGCAGCAGTAGGAGTTGTAGTAGTAATAGTAGTAGTAGTGGTATTGGGGTAATGGTAACGGTGGTGATAGTGGTAGTGATGGTAGTAGCACTAGTAGTAGTAGCAGCAGCAGTAGGAGTTGTAGTAGTAATAGTAGTAGTAGTGGTATTGGGGTAATGGTAGTGGTGGTGATAGTGGTAGTGATGGTAGTAGCACTAGTAGTAGTAGCAGCAGCAGCAGTAGGAGTTGTAGTAGTAATAGTAGTAGTAGTGGTATTGGGGTAATGGTAACGGTGGTGATAGTGGTAGTGATGGTAGTAGCACTAGTAGTAGTAGCAGGAGCAGTAGGAGCTGTAGTAGTAGTAATAGTAGTAGTAGTAGTAGTAGTGGTATTGGGGTAATGGTAACGGTGGTGATAGTGGTAGTGGTGGTAGTAGCACTAGTAGTAGTAGTAGCAGCAGCAGTAGGAGTTGTAGTAGTAATAGTAGTAGTAGTGGTATTGGGGTAATGGTAACGGTGGTGGTAGTGGTAGTGGTGGTAGTAGCACTAGTAGTAGTAGCAGCAGCAGTAGGAGCTGTAGTAGTAGTAATAGTAGTAGTAGTAGTAGTATTGGGGTAATGGTAACGGTGGTGATAGTGGTAGTGATGGTAGTAGCACTAGTAGTAGTAGCAGCAGCAGTAGGAGTTGTAGTAGTAATAGTAGTAGTAGTAGTGGTATTGGGGTAATGGTAACGGTGGTGATAGTGGTAGTGATGGTAGTAGCACTAGTAGTAGTAGCAGCAGCAGTAGGAGTTGTAGTAGTAATAGTAGTAGTAGTGGAATGGGGGTAATGGTAACGGTGGTGATAGTGGTAGTGATGGTAGTAGCACTGGTAGTAGTAGCAGCAGCAGTAGGAGTTGTAGTAGTAATAGTAGTAGTAGTGGTATTGGGGTAATGGTAGCGGTGGTGATAGTGGTAGTGATGGTAGTAGCACTAGTAGCAGTAGCAGCAGCAGTAGGAGTTGTAGTAGTAGTAATAGTAGTAGTAGTAGTGGTAGTAGTAGTAGTAGTATTGGGGTAATGGTAGCGGTGGTGATAGTGCTGGTGGTGGCTATACCACTACTAGTAGTAGCAGCAGCAGTAGGAGTTGTAGTAGTAATAGTAGTAGTAGTGGTATTGGGGTAATGGTAGCGGGGGTGATAGTGGTAGTGATGGTAGTAGCACTAGTAGTAGTAGCAGCAGCAGTAGGAGCTGTAGTAGTAGTAATAGTAGTAGTAGTGGTAGTAGTAGTAGTATTGGGGTAATGCTAGCGGTGGTGATAGTGCTGGTGGTGGCTATACCACTACTAGTAGTAGCAGCAGCAGTAGGAGTTGTAGTAGTAATAGTAGTAGTAGTGGTATTGGGGTAATGGTAGCGGTGGTGATAGTTGTAGTGATGGTAGTAGCACTAGTAGTAGTAGCAGCAGCAGAAGGAGCTGTAGTAGTAGTAATAGTAGTAGTAGTAGTAGTAGTGGTAGTAGTAGTATTGGGGTAATGGTAGCGGTGGTGATAGTGCTGGTGGTGGCTATACCACTACTAGTAGTAGCAGCAGCAGTAGGAGTTGTAGTAGTAATAGTAGTAGTAGTGGTATTGGGGTAATGGTAGCGGTGGTGATAGTGGTAGTGATGGTAGTAGCACTAGTAGTAGTAGCAGCAGCAGTAGGAGCTGTAGTAGTAGTAATAGTAGTAGTAGTAGTAGTAGTAGTAGTAGTAGTAGTAGTAGTGGTAGTAGTAGTAGTAGTATTGGGGTAATGGTAGCGGTGGTGATAGTGCTGGTGGTGGCTATACCACTACTAGTAGTAGCAGCAGCAGTAGGAGTTGTAGTAGTAATAGTAGTAGTAGTGGTATTGGGGTAATTTTAGCGGTGGTGATAGTGGTAGTGATGGTAGTAGCACTAGTAGTAGTAGCAGCAGCAGTAGGAGCTGTAGTAGTAGTAATAGTAGTAGTAGTAGTAGTAGTGGTAGTAGTAGTAGTAGTATTGGGGTAATGGTAGCGGTGGTGATAGTGCTGGTGGTGGCTATACCACTACTGGTAGTAGCAGCAGCAGTAGGAGTTGTAGTAGTAATAGTAGTAGTAATGGTATTGGGGTAATGGTAGCGGTGGTGATAGTGGTAGTGATGGTAGTAGCACTAGTAGTAGTAGCAGCAGCAGTAGGAGTTGTAATAGTAATAGTAGTAGTAGTGGTATTGGGGTAATGGTAACGGTGGTGATAGTGGTAGTGGTGGTAGTAGCACTAGTAGTAGTAGCCGCAGTAGTAGAAGTTGTAGTAGTAATAGTAGTAGTAGTGGTAGCGGTGGTGATAGTGGTAGAGGAGGTAGTAGTACTAGTACCAGTAGTACTAGTAGTAGTAGAAGTAGTAGCAGGAAATGAAATGTGTAGTGTTTAACGCCCGCTTTTACTACATACGGCACCGCAGGCGATGACATTGATGATACATGAGATGAAGATGGAGCACCGGTGGAATGAGATGGCGGGGGAAACCGGAGATCCCGGAGAAAACCCGCCCCAGCGCCGTGTTGTCCACCACAAATCTCACTTTGCGGTCACCTGGGATCGAACCCGGGCCGCCTTGATGAGAGCCAAGTGGTCTAATCACTGAGCCACGGCGCGGCCATAGTAGCAGGAGTTGTAGCAGTAGTGGTAGTAGTAGTGGTAGCAATAGTCTTAGTAGTGGAGTAGTAGTGGTAGTAGCAGTAGCAGTAGTAGTAGTTATAGTAGTAGTAGTAGTAGTAGTAGTAGTAGTAGTAGTAGTAGTAGTAGTAGTAGTAGTAGTGGTAGAGTCGGTAGTAATAGCGATAATAGTGCTAGTAGTAGTGATAGCAGTAGTAGTAGTGGTAGTAGCAGTAGCAGTAGTGATAGTAGTAGTGGTAGTAGAAGCAGTAGTAATAGCGCCGATAGTAGTGGTAGTAGGAGTCGTGATTTTTTGGGTGAATGTCTAAGCACGTCAGTCTCACTGCCAAGTGTGGGCCTTCCACTAAAACCCCACCGATATACCTCACAGCACTATGGTAAGACCTCTCGGTATTATTTGTAGTGCTGCTACCTCTTTTGTTGCTGTGGTTCATCCCTTTTCTTAGCTTTTAAAATATTGGCCATCATTGCTTGTATTAAAGTCTAGTGCTGTGTATCATCCAGCATTACAGTGTTCAGGGCTAGGTTGAGTTTTCAAAAACTTTCTTGCCTAATTTCCCTCCATTGGCAGTATTTTAAAACTGTGTGTTCAGAGATATCTCTTTCCCCACAATACCAGCAGTTTTCGCTTGTTGCTAATCCCATTTTAAATATATATATATATAATCAACTTCACTGTGTCTCCTATTAATCCACGGTTTAATGTTTGGACGGAGTTTTTTAGTCGACGGAGCAACCGCTGCTTCTGCCTCCCATTCATTTTGCCATTTTCCAGAGCGGTTTCCCTAATACATTTCTTTTCAGTCATATTATCATTCCCCTTTTAATGTATACGCTCACTGGCAAAAGAGAATGAGTATAGCACCTACTATTACCTAAGGTGCTATAGTTGGAACCGTTCTATATGCGCTGACTATACTTATAATCTTGCGTTGTGCTCTTCCTACAATCCTTCTAAATGTTGATTTCTCCAACCAGGTGTACCAAAAGGCGACATAGTATCAAATTATAGTTACCATACTTGCTAACACTTTTATTTTCCCTGCTTTTTGGCTTAAGGGACCCTGGCACTGAAAAATGACCGAAAAATGGTAAAATTTGGCTAATTTAGGTTTTACTATATAAATATTCTCTAAAGCTTCAGTCATCGGTTGGCACCGAGATTTTTTAATGTTTAACGCTGGATTTAAATGACACGTGCATTGGCATTTAAACGCCTCCTTTACGCTTAACCACTCTAATGGTTAGTTTTCAACGAATTTAATGGCTTTTTAACTGTTCTTTGCGCTCAATTTGATCAAATACAGTTCAAACTTAGTACAGGGCTGCTTTTTGCTGCTATCTGGTGAGATGGCAGTAACTATTACTACGTATCCAACATAAAATCCGTGATCAGCTAAAATATTCAATGATATCTCCAATAAAATGTACTTCAGCATTATTTTACTATTATTTGATGTAAAACGGACGGAGGACTTCATTATATATGCAACTGTTGTATTGTATAGTTCATAAAGTTATCTATGTTTGTAGGTTCGTTATTGTTTTGACTTCCTATGCTAACCTCATGGTGTCTTACATGTGAGAGAATGTGCCATTTGTTTATCTTTATTATTATCTTGGTAAAATAGTTTTTTCTCAAGTTTTGTGTTATATTTCAAGTGCAGTGTGTATTGTATCCTTTAAACTGAAAAATGCATGCTGTATCTTCTCTTTGGCGAAAGCCTTTGGGCATAAATAGCAAGAAGAAAGAAGCAGCTAGAAAGCGTGGTATAGCAACGTGGAACAAAAATCATGAACAAAAATCACCAGAGACACAAATGGATTGTCCTGATGCAGGTATTGATAAGCTTATAAATATTAGTAAAACTGAAGAAAAGTTTGCAAGATTTCATGAGCTGAGAGCAAACAGTACAATTAGTGTAAATAGTGCAAATACTGCCAGTAATTTAAACGATACTTCCAGTGTAAATAACAGAGGTGGTGTAATTTCAAATTGTGAATATATTTTAGTTCATTCCAGTTCATTAAATCAGCTGATGAGTGATGTACTGCGTGGAGAATGTGGTAAAGCTTCACTTACAGTGCAGTTTAGAGAAAAACATGGGTTTGCTGTTAAATTAGTTTTAAAGTGCCCTGAATGTGGTTTTAGTCCAGGAAAATCTTATTCCAGCCCTAGATTAGAAAACTCAATCAGAAAGACCTCCATTTAAGGTAAATAGAAAAGTTGTTGATGCCTTTCTGGCTTTGGTTGTGGGTCATAATGGTTTAGAAAAGTTTTGCTCTGCAGTGGGTATGTCTGGCATGGATTCTAAAACATTCATTAAGCACATGAAAGCAGTGGCTGAACATAGCAAAACAACTAAAAGAAAATGCTTTGCTTCAGTCCAGACAAATTGTCAGAAGGGCTCATAAATCTGTAAATAGTGATCCAGATTTAGCTGACACTGCTGTAATTGATATTGCAGTAACATATGATGTTTCATGGCACAAACGAGGGTTTACATCCAATTATTGGTATTGTCATAGATATTATGACAGGATTGGTGATAGATTACATGGTACTTTCTAAATACTGTCAGATGTGTGTGGTCACAGTTTCAGAATTAGGAGATGATACACCTGAATTCCTTATTTGGCTAGAGGGACATAAATCCAGTGGTTAGTACAATAAGAACTATGGAGCTTCATCCACAGCAATTGAGGTCTTTGGTCTAGCCAAATACAATTAATGCCAGATCGTCTGTATATCCAATGCATTCGACTGATAATGGCATTTCCAGCTTAGAAACTCCATAATATTGAATATTGTGACTGCGAGGATTACGTAGATTAAAAAATCTGGTTTGCAGAAATTTAGAACACTCTTTATTGCAGTAAAAGATGGAAATTGACGATCAGCTGTCTTCAAGGTCGACCTGGTGCTCCGCCACATGCAAACAAATGAAAGAAAGCACTGCACTTTAAGAAAGCACACTTTAAACGTCTACTGTTGCAATAACCATCACACAACTGCATCACTCTAACATTTTGCAGGGTTTTTATACCCCAAGTCATTGTTTATAGAAAGCTGCAGATCTTCCAATAACATTCGCGGCCGCAAGAGAAAGACAGAACATTCCAGAGCCTCTCTCTGTCTCTATTCTTTCTCTTGGCAAGCGTCCAGCTCTCCTGCAAAGCGCCCAGCCCTGGCTGGCAGCAGCCTAATAGTGTCATACGGTGACACTGCTCCCCCCTCAAGGCTGGTCGTCTCGAACAGCACCATCGATCCAGGTGTAATACCAACACCTTTCTTCGGGGAACCTTCTGGATGCGTTAGACCATGTCATTAATTCTCATTACCACCCGTTACGGTCCTTGCCACGGTTGTTGAAGTTTTGAGAAGCGTCCCTTATTCCGGGTAGGGCAGTACAACCAAACCAGGTCACCTTACTGGAATCCTTGCCTGTTGGCTTGCCTGTCATACCGGGTCTTCATATGGTTGCTCACCATCTGGATGTTCTGTCAAGCCAAATCATGCATGTCATGGAGATGGTCTACAAGGTTCACCACTTACTCGATTGTGCTTCCGGGGGTTCCCAAAGGCCAGGTCACAAGGGAGGTGCAGCTCGCGGCCGAAAATTAAGATTGCTGTCGTCATCCCGGTGATTTTGTGTATTGACGAGCGGTATGCCAGCAAGATCAGTGAGTGGCATCTTGATGTCCCAGTCTCACTGATAGCTGGCCATGACCTACCTAAGGTGTTCTTCCAGGGTCTTAATGTATATCTCGACCATGCCGTCCGACTGTGGATGTAGAGGTGTTGTGCGTGTCTTGTTCACTCCAATTTTTTCCAGTGCGTCCTTAATCATGTGAGTCTCAAAATTGGTACCCTGGATGTTATGGAGCTCTAATGGCACCCCAAAACGCCAGAACAGTTGCTCCACAAGGAAGTTGGTAATCGTCTTCGCCTCCTGGTTTGGGATGGCATACATCTCCGGCCACTTGGTGAAGTGGTTCACAGCCACCATCAGGTACTTGTTGCCTCGGTCAGACACTGGAAGTGGTCCAGCTCCATCGACAACGATGCGTTCAAAAGGCGCTCCGACGTTATACTGCTGCATGTGACCCCGGCTCCTTGTCCTTTCGGAAAAACTGCCTTTAAAATAAGTCTATTTATAACGTTTTCAAAACTACCAGGTCCTTTTTCCGCATTACCTTTTATGACATCTGGTGGGATTCCATCCAGTCCTGCTGCTTTCACTGTTTTTATCTGTTCGGCCGCGCCATGGTTGAATGGTTAGAGCGCTCAGCTCTCAGCAAGGCGACCCGGTTTCGATCCCAGGCGACCGCAAAGTGAGATTTGTCATGGACAACACGCCTCAAGGGCCAGTTTTCTCCGGGATCTCTGGTTTCCCCTGCCCTCTTGTTCCACCGGTGCTCCATCTTCATCAAATGAATCAGTGTCACCGCCTGCGGTATCGTATGTTGTAAAATTGGAGGTTAAACACTACACATGTTTTTATCCGTCGACCGACTTTTGCCACTTTTATTTTTTGGCATACAGGTATCTCTTCTCTGTTCACTTTCATTTCTGGCCATACATTTATTTTGGGTTCTGGAAACAAAGTTTTTGCTAATTTTAGCTGTTCTTCATCCGTGACTTTTACTGGCGATCTAGCTGCTGTCTATCCAGTCAGTATTTTATATGCAGTACCGCATGTATCAACATCGATCTCACAAGGAAAGTACTTGGGCTCGAGCAAACATACCTGTATGGAAGTTTGGTTACAGGACCATTACGTACCTCTCCATGTGCTGGTGGGGCCATTTTTTCTGCAAAACTCTGCAATCATACACTAGATATTACTGTCACTGTAGATGCCATTGGCAATCCAGATAACTTAAATATAAATGGGGACTTTCACTAAAATGCTCACAGCAACATAAGTGACTGAGTGACTACATATCTGGCTATGTCCAATGTCCAATGTTTTACATGTCAAATATTAACGGCGGAACCGAATTCTCGTGCTTCATCAAATTTCTTGTTACACGCTCCTTGATGATGTTGAACTGCAGCGTACTTTTACTTTTGAAAACTGTATTTGCTTCTCATTTCTTTGCCACATCTCCAGTATGTTTTTAATAATGCTTTTAGCCTTCAGTTTAGGGTATCTTTTCAGAAGCTTGTCGTATGTGTTGAAGCCTCTTACTTGATAATCATCGTATATGTTCTCTAGTGTGTTGTCATCAAACGCCATGATGATACTTGCGACTTTAACCTTCTTATCAGGAGAGAGTTGGAATTCACTGTCACTGCTTCCATCAATTATTCCCGCACTTGCCGTATCACTACCGATTGCAATGAGTCGTTTTACAAGGCCCTAAGCTTTGCCTTTGTTGATCAGCTGCATCATTATGATCCTGAAATAAAACAAGCCAGTACAGTGTGGAAATCTCCAGGTTCTCCAACACCAAACGAGAGGCAAAAGTTTTTCCCTCTGCAGGAAAAGTGATGGTGATCACATTTTTTGACTCTAATAGTATGATTTACCAGCATGTAATTTTGTAATTTATTTATTTGTGTACTAAGCTATTACAACTGTTGAGCTGATCACCAGTATTTGGCCCAGGCCATTTACCAGCATGTAGTTCCCCCTTACACTACTGTTACAGCAGCATACTACACGTCGGCATTGGCTACACTGATGAAGCACATTGCAAAGAAACGTCCAGGGCTTTCTCGGACTGGATGGTGACTTCATCATGACAATGCACAGCCTCATGTCGCAAATCAAGTTGTTTCTGGCTCGATTCAACATTACCTGAGTACCACATCCACTCTATAGCACTGATCTTGCACCCTGTCACTTTTTTATTCCCATCACTAAAGGTAAAGCTTCGTGGTATTCGATTTGAGAACTCAGAAGCAGTGCTCAAGAAAAGTGAGGCGATTCTCAAGGACCTGACAAAGAATGGTCTGCAGCACGTGTTCAAGGACTGGCAGAGACGCTATAAAAAGTGCATTGACGTGGGAGGGGACTACTTTGAAAAAGATCATGTAAACATTGAATTGCAGTAATAAACAGTGAAAAAAATAAGTCTTAGTCTTTGTTGATCAGCCCTCGTATTTGTGTAGTGAAGCGTCAGATGGGTCGCTGTTTGGTAATCATTCAATCCTTGTATTAAATTGCGATTTGTTGAGATGAAGTTACGAAGAACTTTTCTTCGTGAAGACTGTATTGGTGTAGAAGATGAATCATTCACATGTTTTCTGGTATCTATTATAGTGCAAAAATATGAGTGAAAGTTAGAAACAGATACTGTTGTAACACTAACATATAATTATGATGCTTGTGATGATAATGACGAACAACTCATTGTATGTGATGATTATCACGTAAGAGGTGAAAAAGGTCAGTCTCAGTCTTTGTTGATTCTCCCTCGTAACTTTACAAAACGCAACTTCAGAAGTACACTGTACTGTACCGTCTCTACTGGTCTTGACTACCGTACCGGCAGATCAACGTGCAAGGAGGCATGGCACAACACGCAGAGGCCTGTAACAGACAACTGCAGAGCTTTGCAGGTGAGCGAGTATGAATAGTGCAATTAAGGATCTTTACATTATGTCTCACACAATTTCGGTGTGTATGTGTTTGTTCGAGCCCAAATACTCTCCTTGTCAGTACATAGCTGGTTCCAAGAGTTCTGTTTAGCTAATTTAATAGCATACCTTAACGCATTTCTATTTTCACTGTATGTTTTGTATTTCTTGTATTTAACTTTCACTTATATTATATTTTCAATTTACTCTTGTTACTTTCCTTCTTGCATAGGTACTTTGTCTCCTTATCTGCGCATTGTTGTTATTCCAGAATTACAATTATTGCAATAAGCATACATCCATTGCAGAAGTAATACTAGTAGTAGCTAATTAAGGATAATTTCAGATTAGCATGGCAGCTTCAAACTGTCGTTTCATGTTGCAGCCATACCCAGGAAATTTGTATAAGGGTGATATGTCATTAGTAAGACAGCATGGCAATTTCCTGTGAATTCTAAGACCTCAGCTGGAACAAATTCTATAAAGTGGTTCCTTAATTGTTCCCAAAAGCCTGAGTTCATCCTTGTCTCTCAGCAGGGCATGCTGGTGCAGTGATAGTGGTGGCAGAAACTTTAATTTTATAAACATTAGACAGGTCCAAGCTGAGTGGTACATGATAATGTATTGTCAAGCTCAGACACAGTTCAGACTGGGCAAAAGAGAACTTATTCTCAGTTTTCTGTTATCTTGCTCTATTTATCCTGGGCTCATTTGAGCATCATTTTATCCATTATACTCTGAAATAACTAACACGGACCAACGTTTTTAGCTTTCCAGGAAACTACAGAAAATATAATTATTTGTCACAAATTTACTTATCTTTAAGAAAAATGATAAAATATTTACAAAATTCAAGAGACCGGTTTGCAAAAAATCTTTCTTGCATTTTTATTAACTGCCACTAGATGTCATAATACCTTTGTATTTATTACCGAACCTTGAAATTGAAACAAACTTCAATATGAGTCAGATTAACATGGTTCAGGAGATGCATTTTGATTACTTTATACAAAGAAAAGATGTAAAGACATTATTGAGCTGTAGGAAGTTATTATTGTCTAAGTGGAATGAGGTGAAAGTTTACAGAAGAGATCCTATTTGTACATCCCTCTTCTGGATCTTGTTTCTAGTAACTGACAGTTTGCATGTCAATAAATAACTTTGCTGTTATCTTAAACTTTGCAAGTTTATTTCTGGTCACGTAACTGTTACGCACAAATGCTTTTAACCAGCAGGTTCATGTGTCTGCGCTAATTAGCTCTTGCTTCATTTGAAGTGCAAAGGTTTGATGATAAAGTGATGCTTATCAATGGATTTTCATGCTGCTGTTAAAAGTGAAGTTACAGACAGCAGACAACAGGATTTTATTTAAAACCATACAAAATAAACTTATGAATGTGTTTCCACAATGAATAACCGATAACTTAAAGGTGATAGGAGTGTGTGTGTGGTGTTAAGTATTCCTGATTTTTTAATGTAATTTTGCGTCCTCCAACGTTAAGTCATATCGGACGGTGAATGAATTGGGTGAAATGATGCTCAAATGTGTCCAGGGTCCATGGAGCTTAGAGTTACCCGACATTCGTCTTTCAGGATAAGGGAAAACCCCAGAAAAACCTTATCCAGGTAACTCACCCTGACCGAGATTTAAACTCAGACCTCTTGAACGTGAGCCAGGCATGTTACCATCTACGCTACTGAGGCGGGTAATTACTCCTGATGACATATACTAATGCAATGAATGAAATATTTTTGTTTTGTTCCCTTTAAGTATATATGGCTTTAAGATTGGTTATAGAAACACGGTTAACCCTTTTACTAAATTAAAATAAAATCTGAATATTTTATTCTGAGACCTAGGTTATCACACTGGGATATGTTTCAAAACACTTGTTATTTATTTTGAAATAGATATAGTTTTCATTCATAGATAGTTTTCAGATAATATTTTTACTACTACAATAGCTAAAGTTACTAAACAAGGTAAAATAAAGTTTATACATTAAGAGTTGGAAATATATGATTTATGGTGTAACATAAGGATATAAATTACAATTTTCTATATAAATTACAGGTGCCATAAGCCAGCAGCCAAAGCAACTGGTAACCAGCTTTTCTACATCTACTAATTTTTATTTTGTTTAGTTTCTTAAACTTTTATTAATTAAATAATTGAATGTTCAATTATTTCCAATATTAATTTCTGACTGCCATCATCCTAATTCTAAAATGGCTCCTTCAATTTTCTTATGTTATTATTTTATTATGCTATTTAATTTTCTAAATTTTCCTTATAACTATATATTACAGTACATATTTCTCTTATTGTTCTATATTTCCAATAACTTTTTATCTATTTGTTCCGGTCCTTAACCATCTATATATCAATTATTACTCTATATTCATGCTGAATGAGTAAGGATCTTGTTACTTTGTTGTGTTATGTTTAGTATTGCTACTGTCTCCACCAGTTGTTTTTTATTGTTCCATTTATACCCTGCCTCTGACTGCAAAGGTCCTTTTGGCGGCCGTTCTCATTTGCAACATATTGCAATGGTTTTATCTCGTACACATTGGGTTGCTGGTACTTTGGGGTCTTCTATTTTTATCATTAGATCACGCACACATTCACACTCTCATTCATACTTCCAGACATTGGGGAAGATGGGGAATCATCTTGGTTGGTGAAAAATCCCCACCCCTCGCACGACAGGTGGGTGCTCTATCAATTGAGCTATGGGGCCAGCCACCCCTCTTTAAAGTTCATTTCCCAAGCTATTTAATCAGTAGTGTAAAGTTGAAAAGTAATTGTCAACTGAGGACTTAAGAGAGTTCAGTATAATGGGTCCAGAAGCTTTTCACTCTTTACTTAAATTCCTGCGATATCTGTTACGTTTAAAACTGTGTGCTCAGGAATATCCTGAACACACAGATAAAAGGCGTAGCGTCAATGGATGTGGGTGATATGTTACATACCCTGGCAATTTCCCTTAGTTAACACTTCCCTATTGCATTAATCTTATTGGCATAATTCTTGCTGAAGAGTATGTTCTGAGCAATCATTTTCCATGAATTGCTGTCAGTGTATCATGCCAGTCATGAAAAGTAGAGCGGGTGAATGAGGTTTGATCTTTTGCAAGCCAGCCTCAGCAAGCGCAGGGAATGTGGCGCAGAAGAGCACATGTTGCTTGCTATGGTTACTGTGTTTTAAATTAAAGTTTTTGGTATTTTGCCTGGCAGTGAATGCTAACTACACACTTTTAACATCTTGTGATCATGTTAGTTGACAACAAGCAGCATTTTGTGCGATAATTATGACTGTAGTGTAAGTGGAAAATACGTCAATTGAGAGCGGAGTATGTACATTCCTTATGTGCATCTGCACGAGTCACCATGAGGAAAACACATGTTGAAGAGAGAGCGCTGCATTTCTCGTAAACCAAGTACACCAAAAATGGAATCTGAGTGTTGCGCAATTAACAAACCGAAAATGAGATGTTCCCTGATTTAAGTTTTACTGAAAAAGAAAACATAATCAAACTAGTACTCCCGAAACATTGTTTAAATATAACCACCAACAATAAAATGATTTTGAGGCATTATAGCTATAAATTGAGAGGAAGTACAGAATGATTCTGTGGGTGCAGAACCCTAAATAAATTGTTTTGTTGGTCATGTCTTCTATGTTTTATAGAAAAATCAGTTTGGACTGCAGGGGGATATTTTTGTTTTGAACAACATATATAAAGCAATTAAAACACTAGGATTCCTGCAATCACATTATTTGAGAGAAATATTTAAAATGTTTGTTAAAAACAGGAGAATAGAATTGTGCTTAAGTGACCAAATTAACATGGAAGTTAGAAAACACAGAGCAACACTGTCACATTTCGTACAAGGTGTCTACTTGTTGAGAAAACAAGGACTTCGGTTTTGCACCCACATTGAGAGTGCTGAATTGTCTCACAGAGGGAATTTCATTGAATATATGAATGAACTAAAGTAGAATGACATTTCTCTCAAAGAGCACCTGGAAGGTCCACTGTATTTCGTACTACTTCGCCAGATGTACAGAATAATTTCATTTCCAGCATTGGCACGGCAATGACCAGCAAAATTAGAAAATAAGTTTCTGAGGCATCCTTTGTTTCTCCACTATTAGATGAAACTTCTGCTGTTAGCCAGAAGTCACAATTATTGTCGACTACCTGCAACTAAGTGAAAACCGAAAGAAGCTAGAAAAAAGATTCGTTGTTTAAACTAAAGCATCTTATCTTTTTTCTTTCACTCGGATTATTATTATTATTATTATTATTATTATTATTATTATTATTATTATTATTATTATTATTATTATTATTATTATTATTATTATTATTATTATTATTATTATTATTATTATTATTATTATTATTATTATTATTATTATTATTATTATTATTATTATTATTATTATTATTATTATTATTATTATTATTATTATTATTATTATTATTATTATTATTATTATCATCATCATCATCATCATCATCATCATTATTATTATTATTATTAAACAAATGAACTTCCGTTTAGCATACTGGAAGTCTGAAGAAGCATATAAGCGCATACAGATGGCGACCTACATTGCTTCGCTAAGAACGATGCTTGAAAATCCATCTCGGCCAATAAGCCATCTCCAGGAGAATGTGCCTTCTCCGTTGCATCCTTTATCAGATGTATGGACTCCTGCAATGGAGTATTACGTCAGAAAACTTGGCCTGGGTACGTGACAGGAACATGAGTTGGATACGCGTATAGCTGATGCTGAACAAGGTATGTCTTGAGTTATTGCTAATATGTTTTAAATGCTTAGCATTCAATTTATCTTTTAAATATATTTTTTCTGAGAAATGCTATTATCATTATTTCAGGTGAAGTTTCGCAACTAGAGAGGGTTTCATCAGTCGCGTACATTGGCGGAGGAATGGGATCCACTTTGGGGAATGCAGGAGGTAATGCTGGCTTCTCTTCTCCAATTCAATCTCTGTGCCAAGTGGAGAAGAATGCATTTCTGAATGGAAGTAAGAATTTTTACAATTTAGTATACGTATCATTCCTAACTTTCTATGTACTATAGGTACAAGAGTTGTGTGGGGGAATAAGCAGACTTTAAGTGTTAGTCAAATATTTACTTATGATGTGTAGGTACAAGGACTTGTGGGAAGAGAGGGAAAATAGTATACTTAAGAAATAAGGAAAAATATTTACTTTTTATGATGTGTAGGTACAAGGGTTGTGTGGGGGAGAAACCATTCTTTAAGTGTTAGGTAAACATTTACTTGTTATGTGTAGGTTCAAGGACTTGTGGGAACAGAGGGAACTGAGGGAAAAGAGTATACTTAAGAAATAGGGTCTGTTTACTTACTATAGGTACAAGAGGTTGTGGAAAAAGAGTATACTTCAAGTTTTAGAGGTTGCAAAAACTGAGTTGTAATATTACGCTACTGCTTACACTAATACATTTTCTGTCATTTCAGGATCTGCACCTCAATTGCAAGAGAGGCCATCGGTAATTCAATTCACTCCCAAGAGAGTGGAAGCAGCCACTAAGATTACCGAGTCCAGCAATCAAGAGGAAACGTGTAATGCCAACATTTCAGTTCCCTCAACATCGGACGGGACAAACAACAAAAGAAAGCTGCAGCACAATATGGAGGCAGACTCCGTGAACACCAAAAGACCCAAGGTTACTACTAATGATTGCCAGGTGCTAGAGTTTAAGACTATTGAGTCTGCATTTAAGGGACGTATTTTTAGTAGTAAAATTATAAATACTTTAGAAATACTCGACCCTAGAGTGTTCATGGAAACTTGTGAGGACCTCGTTATTAAAGAGATGAAATCCATCTTAAATAAGCACAGGAGTGGTTTAAAAATGAATTGCTCTTTAGAGATTTCATATTTGATCCACAAACCTGATGAGGATGTAACCATTTCATCCTTCTTTAATTCGAAGACCAAAGTGATTCTTTCCACCATTAACCTCAATCAAAATTTCCATGCAACAATGGGGGATATTTTGGAAAACATAGCTAAATTCGAGGGGGGAGCTTCACCGAAAACTTTGTTTGCCGCACACAGTCTGGTGATTAGCATTATTAACTATGACCCTCTGCACGCCTCCTCATATATACAACTACCTACATGGTTAAGGTATAAGAGAGCAGTAGTGAATTTACAGAACAAGGATGATGATTACTTGCTTTGCCTGGTCTATGCTGGCAAGTAAATACCCCGCCAAGATAAATTCAGAGAGAAGAGCTTTATACCCTAAAGAGCTGCTTTTCACTGCCTATAATTATGAAGGGGTTGAATTCCCTGTAGCTCTGCACCAAATTGAACACTTTGAAAAACAAACCAACGGGGTATCATTTGCAGTGTTTTGTATAGAGGAAGATTCAAGAAAGGTGATACCTCTATACCAGCCTGCAGAGAAAAAGGATGCACATGTCAACCTACTGTATATAGAAGAAGACAATGCTCACTACTGCCTCATAAATCTGTCAAGGCTTGTTAGATCTCAGATTACAACGCACCACAAAACCATGTGGGCATGCGAGGTGTTCCTGAAGCTTTGTGCAAATGAAGAAGCACTTAAGTCACACAAGCTGAGATGCGAAAACTGCCAAAATCTTAAGATGCCCGGAAAGAAGAGGTCCTGGAGTTTAAATCATTTTCCAAGAGCGTTTCAGTACCTTTTGTTGTTTATGCTGACATTGAATCTGTTTTAACCCCTGTTTACTCTTGCGAGCCCTCAAGTAATGCTAGTTGGACAAGGGCTATTCAGCAACACGAGGCAGTGTCTATCGCTCTAAAGGTAGTGTGCCGTCATGATTAGGCATTATCAAAATTCTTCCTCTTGAAGGGTCCTAATGCCATTGATGACTTCATCAAGCAGTTGAAATCAATTGCTGACGAAGTCATTGATGTTTATTCGAGAATTGTTCCGATGCATCTTACTCAGGAAGAGGAACAGAGTTTTCATAATGCCTCTGAGTGTCACATTTGCCTTAGGGGTTTTGTTATAAATGAGATTAGGGTGAGGGATCATGATTACGTGACAGGTGAATATATGGGTGCTGCTTATAACATGTGCAATTTAAATCGCAAGGTCCCTGATTTCTTACCTACTTTTTTCATTGTTTATCTAATTATGACAGCCACTTTCTGATAAGACACTTGGCATATGATGATAAACCTATTTCATGCATAGCACAAACCTCCGAGCGATATGTATCATTCAGCAAACGGTACAGAAAGATTCAGTTCAGGTTTCTGGATAGCTATAAGTTCTTGGACAATAAGCTGTCCACCCTTGCTGATATGCTTGAGGTTGATGAATTTAAGCTGACCAGGGACGAATACCCTGATAATGAGCAATTTAACTTGGTCACATCAAAATGGATATTCCCCTATGACTATATAACATCAATAGAAAAACTTGAAGAGATGCAACTACCTCCTAAGGAGGAGTTCTCCAGCCGTCTCACTGGAAAAGGGATCACCGATGAGTACAGGCACGTTGCAAAGGTCTGGGATTCCTTTAGGATCCAAAACCTTGGAGAATACAGCGATTTGTATCTGAAAACCGATGTTCTGCTTCTACCAGATATTTTTGAGAAATTCAGAAGTCTCCTACTGGATATGTATAAGCTCGACCCAGCATGGTTTTATACATTACCAGGATTTGCTTTCGACACCATGTTGAAGTCGACAAAGGCGAGGCTCTCATTGATTCATGATAAGAGTATGCTGGAATTCTTCGAGGCTGGGATCCGAGGGGGCTTGTGCACTGTGGTGAAGCGCCATTCCAAAGCCAACCACATGTACATGGAAACCTTTGATCAGAGTGCACCAGTGAACTTCCTGTCATTCTGGGACATCAACAACTTGTACGACCAGAGCATGATTTCAGCCTTGCCCTGCGGTGATTTCAGATGTATGACCAGAGATGAAATTGGCAGTATCGACTTCATGGCAATCCCTCCTGATTCTGATGTTGGATATGTCTTGGAAGTTGACCTTCAATATCCCGCTCATATTCATGATGCTCATAACGAACTTCCCTTCTGCGCTCAGACTGCAATCCCACCCAATGGCCAATTCAAGAAACTGCTAGCAACGCTAGAGGATAAAAGCAATGTCTTGCACTACAGAACACTGCAGCAGTGCATTGAAAATGGTCTGACTGTGAGACATATTCACAGAGTGGTAACGTACAGTCAATCCCACTGGTTAAAGACATATATAGACTTAAATACTGCAAAGAGGGCTCAAGAAAAGACTGGCCAGAACTTATGAAAAAAGATGAATAATGCTGTATATGGAAAATTCATTGAAATCGTCCGAAAGCATACAGATTTTAAGATCGTTAGCCAGTGGAAACAGGCCAAGAAACTTATTGCCAGACCAGCATTTTTGAAAAAAGTCATCTTTGAAGAAGATCTGGTGGGTATTGAACTGGCGAGGGAGGAAGTAATTATGAATAAACCGATTTACATAGGTCATGCTATTTTGGACATTTCTAAATTCATCATAAATGATTTTTTTATCATGTTATAAAGCCTTATTTTAATGACTTGAGATTAAATTATATGGATACCGACTTGTTTAATTTTGAAACGAGTACCGATTTCTGTAGGTTTATTAGAGATAACCCACAATATTTCGATACCTCAAATTTTGAAAAAGACAGCGCATATGGCATTAAGCAGGCCAATAGGAAAGTAATTGGTTTATTAATTTTTTGATGAGTCGTATTTATTACACATCTGCTTCACTTTCGTACCTATTTTGAGGACATGTTTTCATAAGGAAAAAGGATGTAATCTTCTCAAGGGCTGATAAAGGGAACAAAATAGTAATCTTAGATACAGCTACATACAAAGAAAAAATGTTAAGAGTTACTACAACAAAAAGAATTCCAGGAAATAGATTCTAATCCACTCAACCGATGCATAAAAGATGTACGAAAAACCATCATTAATAGTAAAATTTTAACAACTGCAGAACAAAAAACTATAAAACCGGACAACCCTACCCTTGCAACACTATATGGTTTGCCTAAAATACACAAACCCAACATACCCATGAGACACATTGTAAATAATATAAACACTCCTACTTACCTTCTGGCAAAATGGCTGTCCAAAAAATTTCAGTCCTTTCCACAATTCCATACTCTGAGCATAAAAAACTCTTTAGACCTGGTAGAAAAAATTCAAAATCTTAAACTAAACCCTCATGACACTTTAGTATCCTTTGATGTCCGCTCCCTCTTCCCTAGCATTCCATTAGACAAACTTTTGATTCAACTAAAGAAATGGCTAAGTTCTATAAACCTAGATGCCAATGCAATAGAAGAATATTTGGCAATGACTGAAATAGGAGTTATATATTTATATAATAATTTAAATTATTTAGTTTTTTCATTAATGTATATAAGAAATTTTATAAATTTTTATCTTTATTTAAGAATAATTTTGGCATTTTTAGTTAAAATACCAATATATTTAGTTCATTTATTTTGTCTTCGATGGAAAATATTATAAACAAATTTCAGGACTAGCTATGGGAAGCCCGCTATCACCATTTTTGGCCAATCTATACATGAGCTTTTTCGAAACACATATAACTAAAGCCCTCCCTCATATGTTTAAAACATGATACAGATACGTAGACGACATCTTTGCAATAGTGCCCTACAAACAAATAGATGATGCTTTGAAACTACTCAACCTGCAAGAACCCAGCATATAATTCACAGTGCAAACTGAAGAGGACTGTACTCTACCTTTTTTAGACCTTAAAATCAAAAAAAGCAATGAAAAACTAGAATTTGGTATCCATAGAAAAGCAACACACACAGATAATTACATCAAAGCAAATAGTTTCAACCCAATTCCACACAAACATGCAACCATCAACAGTCTCATACACAGATTAGTAAATCTACCTCTCAGCCAGCAAGAATATCAAAACGAATACCATCAAATCTTAAAAACTGCAATTAAAAATGGATATGGAAAAAACCTTGTAGATAAAAAACTAAAATCATTCAAACTTCAAAAGAGATTAAAACAGATCACAGCTCTCACACCAATAAAACAAGAAATTAGATTTGCTAAATTTACTTACCACCCCTGGGCCACAAAAAAGTTCCAAAAAATATTCAAGAAATACAATATAACATTGGCACCAAAAAACAATTACAACATTAAAAACCTACTTCACAGTAATAATACTGATAAAATAAAACCAGAGGAAAAGTCAGGCATTTACAAGATTAAGTGTAAAGACTGTGAAAGAATTTACATAGGGAGGACAAAAAGAAACATAGGCACTAGAAAGAAAGAACACTTCAGGCACTTAAGATAAAAAAATATTGATAAGTCCGCAATAGCAGCTCATTTCTGGTCTGAAAATCATGAAATTGAAGATAGCACAGAATTACTAAAATACGTACAAAAACATAGTGAACTCGTCATATGGGAGAGGATATACATAGAAAAACATAAAAACCAACTTATGAACTTTGAAATCCCGCCAGAAAAGAATCCCACATTTAAGTTCATCACTAAATCAACAGATGGCAGCAGCAACCCCAGAATTACCCACACCGCTGGATCAAGCTTTAGTCACATAAGAGCCGTAGATGCAAACGATGATTTGCGAAACATGTCCTCAAAATAAGGTACGAAAGTGAAGCAGATGTGTAATAAATACGACTCATCTAAAAATAAATAATTTTTCATTTCACTGTGGTGTTCCAATACAGTTACATCTCGAGTAATTGGTTTGTTCAAGGACGAATTGGGTGGCAAGGATATGAGCCAGTATATTGGACTACGTGCAAAATTGTATGCCTACAGGTATGAAGGTCAGCTTGTGAAGAAGTCCAAGGGTGTCACCAGATGTGGAATGCAAGCAATAGATTTTGATGACTATTTTCACTGTCTTGAAGACATACATTCAAAATTATATACTCTGCAGAAAACTTTTTGGACAGATAAACACAAAATTACCACAATTGAAAGCAATAAAGCGCATTGCATGGAAATGATGACAAAAGGAAGCTTGTGGAAGGAAGCCATTGTGCACTTGCATGGGGCCACTACTCCCTTAATCCTGGCAAATGTTAGTACTTTCCTCATCTTTATTAGGATTTTAAGTCAATTATATTGTATTCTGATATATTGTCAATTTAATTTTTTCCCTATATTGTATGTTTATGAGTTTTTTAAATTACATTCTGTTGTACTATATTGTACATTTAATTTTTCCCTCCAATGTGTGTATATATGAGGGGTTTTTCATAAAATAAAAGTCAAATGGTTTGCATCAGAGAAGCATATTTATTTATTCCTTTTTGTTATATTACAATACATTGTCTGTATTTATCCACTCAGAACCTGGAAATCCATACCATTGAACAAGAATCCTATTTCCACGACTCCGTGAAACTTTTTCTATTAAATATTAGGATAGCTAGTCCTTTTTAGTTCATATCCATAAAAGGCTCCTTTTATCACTTCACCACTTTTATCCTTAAGTATGTATGTAGCTGAATTGGTACGCTTCACACGACGAACTTGAAAGATTTCCACACTCCAGTTAGATTCAAAACCTTTTTCAAAATGTCCTTTATGTTTAGATACCCTAACATAATCACCAACGCTAAACATCTTGGCACCTCTCCTCTCCTCAGTCTTGATTGTAGTTGTACACAGTCAAAAGAAGGTCATTGTTCTTTACTTCATTGGGTTTCATGCGAATAGTAGAATGAAATGTATTATTGTATTTTTAATATTAACTGGGTAAGAGATCTAACCACTTTTAGGGCCCTTGGATTAAAAACTCTTGGTACATCATATTCTTCAAGGTTCGTATTAAACGTTCCACAGCTGCGACCTTCACATTACTATAGGTACTATAATGTTTAATATTATACTTCTGCATTAAACTGTTAAAGAACTTATTATAAAATTCTTTCCCATTATCACTTTGAATATTCCTGGGTGGCACCTCTAATTCTTGTAGTATATCTTCCATAGCCTTTGCAACGCTAACTCTGGTCTTGTCCTTTAAAGGCCTTGCATAAGCCATTTTCGAGTAGAAGTTGATTGCAACCAGTATGTATTTGAAATTTTTGTTTATTCTCGCATATGGTATCATTTCAACCTAGTCGATTTGTAGCAAGTCATTCAATCCCTTGCTAACGATTTTCCGGCATAAGAAGTTTCTTCTTGCTGGAGCATGAAGCTCTTTAGCTATATTCTGTTTGGCTGTCACGCTATAACTTTAGATGTTTTTAGCTCTCGTATGATTTCTTCAATTTCTTGTTCGTGACTATTATTACCGGCATCTCTTGATGCAATGAGAAGTCTTAGCCTGTTCACTAAGGTGTTTGGGTTTTTCCAGTAGATCTAATCTATCTTCTTTTCAGGATGATGCTGCTTCCACGTCATACAAAGTCCTGAATGTTTATTAGCAAGCGGGTATATTATATTAGTATATTTATACAATCTACGACATTACAAGCGTCCTTGTCGCTTGTATCCTGTTCTGTGAAGGAGTGTATTTCTCATAATCTGTGCGTAAGTATCCAAGTCGTCACTTGTGTAGGCTGACATCTCGAGAAAATCCTTCAAACCTGGTGTAGTCATATGTAGCATCCCCAATCCGGATTTGATCATTTATGAAATGAATGACTTTATTGCCCAGCATACAGGGTGAGTCACCTAAAACTTGCAGCGTAAATATTTCTGAAATGGTATGTGCTATTGATATGCGGTTTTCACGGAATTGAACTATAGGCAGGGGCTCGCATTTTCAAATGATACACAGATTTTTATAATTTTTAGAAAGTGTATTTATGTACAAAAGTTACATTTTTTTAAATGGAACAATGCCTATTGACATTAAGAAAATAAAAGTAGAATAAATTAGAATGTCAATGGTGTTTTTTGCACGATTCTAATGTAAGTAGTTTACGAGAAATCGTCATTTGAGAATTGAACACACCGGCAGTTGTTTGTTCCATTCAATTGCTTAGTTGCTAGGCTAGGATGTTATTATGTTTGTTTACAATGTGTTTTGTCTACACTGGCAGTTATTTTGTGATAGTTGAAGCAGTAGGACGTGCTTGGAAGATGGTATTTACCAATGCAGAAAAAGCAGATATGCTCATAGTTTATGGTGAACGTAGAAAGAATGCAGTTCTTTCTTGTACAGTGTACTTGGAAACATATCCGAATAGACGTCAACCATCTCGTCAATTATTTGTGAACCTCTTCAACCAATTACGTGAAAGTGGTAGTATAACGTCTAGAAAACGCACCAGAAACAAACAAGCAACTGGAGAGCAAGGTGAAATTAATGTTCTAGCTGCTGTTGCAGTAGATCCCCACATTAGTTCTCGTGCAATCGCACGAGGAAGCGGCATCAGTCAAAGAAGTGTAATCCGATTCCTCCATCGTCATAAGTTCCATCCGTATCACATCTCTCTCCATCAAGTGCTGCATGGCAATGATTTTGAGAATCGTGTGAACTTTTGTACATGGGCATTGAGACATGATACTCCAAATTTGTCATGTATCTTGTTCACTGATGAAGCAACATTTACTAATCATGGCCAAGTAAATCTAAAAAATATGCACTATTGGTCTGTTGACAATCCTCGTTGGCTGCGTCAGGTAGAACGTCAGCATCCATGGAGTGTGAACGTGTGGTGTGGAATAGTGAACCATCACATCATTGGCCCTTTTTTCATAGTAGGAACACTGAATTCACAGAAGTATCTCAACCTCCTAACAGACGATCTTCCACAGATATTAGAAGACGTTCCCCTTCAGACTAGGAGGAATCTGTGGTATCAACATGATGGCTGTCCGGCCCATAGTGCACGAATTACTACAGCTTATCTTCAAGGATTATTTCAAAATCGGTGGATTGGACGAAGGGGACCTGTACCTTGGCCGGCCCGTTCACCAGATTTGACTCCTTTAGATTTTTTTCTGTGGGGGAAGCTGAAAGACACTGTCTACAAGGACATACCAACTACACCAGAAGATATGAAACGGCGTATTACTGCTGCCTGCGCTGAAATTTCCACTGAAATGCTAGAACGTGTACAGCAATCTTTACATACTAGACTGGAAGCTTGTATTGAAGCTGGTGGTGCTCATTTTGAACACAGGCTTTGAGGGTACAGTTTTGTTTACTTGTCAGAATCCTCATTTTTCTTCATTCACTTGTTTTTCTTTAGTTTGTCCTAGCCATTGTCCCGTTTTGTACAAATGATGATTTCTCGTAAACTACTTACATTAGAATCGTGCAAAAAACACCATTGATTCTACTTTTAGTTTCTAAATGTCAATACGCATTGTTCCATTTAAAAAATGTAACTTTTGTACATAAATACACTTTCTAAAAATTATAAAAATCTGTGTATCATTTGAAAATGCGAGCCCCTGCCTGTAGTTCAATTCCGTGAAAACCGCATATCCATAGCACATACCATTTCAGAAATATTTACGGTGCAAGTTTTATGTGACTCACCCTGTATATCGGCCATCTTCATACCTTACACCATATGTTGCATCTAGCTGATCCTTATCCATTGAGCGTACCTTCTGCAGGTAAGTAGAAGTAGTCCCAACTTCATTGCTACTTCTTCCATCTTTAATCATTGAAGGTCTGCCCCTCAAAATCCAACCTCTGCGGTCCTCGTCCCGAGGGGTGGGCAACAGGAAGTAGGGGACTGACTGATGGGGTGATGTACGGTGGGGACTTGGTGTACCCCACGACCGCTACGGCTGCCGAGAAGGCCCATCAGTAACCCCGAAAACTGGCAGAAGAGGCTCTGGTATTTTTCCCCAGGGACCTACTACGGTAGGTACGGGATTGGCGAACCCGGGGTCCCTAGCCACTCACCCTCATTTCATCCCCTTCACCTCCATCAACTGTGCCACGCTGTGCTACTGCTGATCAGTATGCATCACCTTCCCCTTCTAGTTTTTTATTATAATTATTAGCACTTAAGGTCTTAGGTTTGTAACTCCTGTCTCACCAGCAGGGATCTCTCCTATCTCCGTGGTTCTGTCCCACGGTTTTCAGCGCGGCTTCCGACATGTGTGCTCTCCGGAGGTCTCAAAAGTGAAGGTTGAGCGGACCCTTCGCACTGCCCCTATGTGTAGCCTTAGGTGCGGAGCCCGTCCACACCGTCAAGTACACCCACGTAGCTCCTTGAGGGCCCGGTTTGTGTTAATCTCCCGACGGCCGTGTTTACCGTTGGGTTAGTATCACGGACCGGACGTGTTACCGCTGACGGAACCCCGGTGTAATCAACCACAAGTCCCCTGAATCCGCGTGTGCCCTTTATGCGCAGCGCGGCCTAAAGTGGGGAGCCACAGGCGGTTATTCCTGTGGTAGGGGCATAAAGCCGGGGTGTGCGTGGTGAACGGTTTACCCATACGGACAAGCAGTGGATATTGAAGGGTAGCGTTTCTTAGCTACAAATGAGATCGGTCATGGGTGGGGTCCCCATGACGGCACAGACCGTGAAGATTCGGTGTCCTTCTTTCTTTATCCCCCGAATGGCAGGCTGACGCCGACGGTTCTGTATGGGGGTCTATATCATCATGTCTCCGCGCAAACAATCTTTCATTGACCCTTTTTTGATAATGACCTTGGCTTGTGATGGGAAAACGTTTAAAGAGATTAGTCCATTTTACATAAAGCGCGAACTTGATAAAATCAGCGACCCGGTCAAAAACGCTACGCGTCTCCGAGACGGTAGCTTACTATTAGAGAGCACCAGTGCAGACCAGTCTCGCAAACTACAAAAGGCGACTTTGTTGGGCTCCTACCCGATCCGGATAGCCCCACACAAAACCCTTAACACCTGCAGAGGAGTAGTCACCACCTCCAGCTTGGATGGTCTTGCGAATGAGGAAATAGTAAGTTGCCTATCCGATCAACTCGTTTGTCAGGCGTACCGGCTAACTCGAAAACAAGATGGCAAGGAGTACCCGCTACAAACGGTTTTTCTTACTTTCGCCGGGACTAAGCTACCCGAGTACATCTATTGCGGCTATGAACGTGCTAGCGTTCGCCAGTATGTCCCGAACCCCATGCGCTGTTTCCAATGTCAGCGGTTCGGACATACTAAGGTCACATGTACCAATCCTGCTCTTTGTGAGCAATGTGGCCTACCGAAGCACGACGATCCAAACTGCAGTCGAAAACCTTGTTGCGTGTACTGTGGCGGCAATCACCCCTCCAGTTCGCGACAGTGCCCTAGATTCATGGACGAAAAGAGCATTCAGGAGCTACGTGTAAAGGAACGCCTAACTTTTCCAGAGGCACGACGGCGCTTTGAGCAACTAAAGCCTGCTACTACTACTGGATATGCATCAGCAGCTCGCCGTACTCCCAACACCACTGTTGATGTTCAACACGTCCCTGTCGCCCACGCCTCCACGCAGACTGACTTTCTAGCCGTTAAACCCACGTCTCAGACTGCTTGTATATCCACCAGCACAGCCTGCGTTTCAGCCGCAAAGACTCCAGCCACCAAGCCATCACCGAGTAACAACAATCCAGTAGTAAATGTGAAAAACCGATCCCGGCCACAACATAGATCGCGAAGTCGCTCGCCTTCTATTAGATCCCGGTCTCGTGCTACGAGCCGTAGGAGTTCTGACTCCCGAACATCAGCGGAGTCACAGGAGGCTAACGATTTTCGAATCGTAGGGCCCAAGTCAGCCAAGGTCAAGAAAAAAGTTAAAACGGCCCGTTAAAAATTCTTCATGGAAATAATCCAGTGGAATGTCAATGGTTTTCGAGCCCGTGCTCAAGACCTACAACATTTAGTTTCTCAACGGTCACCGTCAATTATTTGCCTCCAGGAAACCCACTGACATCCCAATCACTCGTTACACCTTCACTCTTTCTCTGCATTTAGAAGCCACTCTCTTGCAGGTATGCGTGCAAGCGGTGGCGTTGCTACCTTAGTGGCGCCTAACATCTCAGCCGCCAACGTTCCTCTCACCACACCATTGCAAGCTGTGGCCGTTCGGATACAGCTGGAGAGCATCAGTTTTACCATCTGTAATATGTACCTGCCGCCGCTCAGTATAGCTCCAGAGCGTGATCTTCTAGCTCTATTGGCTCAGCTTCCCTCACCACTACTCCTTGTGGGAGATTTGAATGCCAAGCACACGCTCTGGGGATCAGACACTGATGACGCCCGTGGATGCCTCCTCGTAGACGTCTTCGATAAGTCTGACCTGCTTCTGCTAAATACTGGTGACCCGACATTCCTATCATCCGCTTATGGTCCACATTCCGTACTAGACCTTTCTTTCTGCAGTCTGTCATTAGTACCACTGCTTGAGTGGTCAGTACTTTCCGACCTCTTTGGCAGTGATCATTACCCCATTTACATTCATTTTTCTGGCCGACAATGTGTACCTTCCCGACATCCTCGCTGGATTATTTCCAAAGCTAACTGGGGAAAATTCCAATCCCTCATATACCTCATCGACGATGGTTTCGACACCATCGATGAAATGGTGGAATATTTTACTTGTTCGATCCTGCTCGCAGCAGAATCCAGCATTCCTCGAGGTTCACCTACACCACGTCGTATACCTGTACCGTGGTGGTCTGAGGAATGTAGTTTGGCAATCAAAGCACGCAAACGTGCTTTGCGTGTTTTTCAGCGGCACCCGACGGAAGGGAACTTCGTCACCTTCAAACGTTCTCGTGCTAGGGCACGCTTTATACTGCGCAACGCGAAGCGTAAATCTTGGGAAGCCTATGTGTCTTCGCTTTCCCGGCGCAGCTCTACCCAACAAGTATGGTCAGCTGTTCGGCGGATGTATGGCAAGTATCGCCGGACGGTAATTCCCGGCCTTGCCATCAACGGTTCCATGTGCACCACCGAGCAGGACATAGCTGAAGCCCTAGCTACCTCATTTGCTGGTACTAGCCAAACTGCCCGCTATGACGCTCTCTTCCTGCCTATTAAGGAAAAGGCGGAGCGGATACCACTGAATTTTAATAGTGACTGCACCGAGCCGTACAACCAACCTTTTACAGCAGCCGAGCTCGCCCGTTCTCTGGCGTTAGCAAAGGATTCTTCTCCTGGTCCCGATGACGTACACCGACAGATGCTGCTACATCTTCCATCTGAGGCGCGATGTTTCCTTTTAAACATCTATAACCGCATTTGGCATGAGCGGGTTTTCCCTTCCTCCTGGCGAGAGGGTATTGTCATCCCTATCCCTCGACCCGGAAAGGACCGCACACTTCCATCTAGCTACCGCCCCATTTGCCTGACGAGTGTCATCTGTAAGACCTTCGAGCGAATGATAAACGCTCGGTTAAATTGGTGGCTAGAAAAACATAACCATCTGTCCAACTTGCAATGCGGTTTTCGTCGCCATCGCTCAAGTGTCGATAATCTAACACGCCTTGAGGGGTATATTTCCGATGCCTTTCTACTGAAGCAACATACCGTGGGCGTGTTCCTTGACCTGGAGAAGGCCTATGACACCACTTGGCGGTACGGCATACTCCGTAACCTTCATGGTTACGGCATGCGTGGTCATCTACCCGAGTTTTTATGCAAATTTTTAAAACTTCGCCGTCTTCGTGTGCGCATAGGAAAAACGATATCCCAGGAGCGGATACAGGAGAACGGTGTACCTCAAGGGTCGATTTTGAGCGTCACCCTTTTTGCCGTAGCGATTAACGGCATCACTAGTGCCGTTCGAAGTGGATTCCATCATGCCTCTATGTTGACGACTTCGCAGTCTATTATAGGTCTGCCAACATAGATCACATTGAGCGCCAACTGCAGCTGACCAATACCCAGCTAGCAGCTTGGGCGCTTCAAACCGGCGAAGTCGTCTACATAGAGGGATGATGGAATTCCACTTCTAACGGCACTAGTAATGCCGTTAATCGCTATGGCAAAAAGGGTGACGCTCAGAATCGACCCTTGAGGTACACCGTTCTCCTGTATCCGCTCCTGGGATATCGTTTTGCCTATCCGCACACGAAAACGGCGAAGTTTTAAAAAATTGCATAAGAAACTCGGGTAGATGACCACGCATGCCATAACCATGCAGGTTACGGAGTATGCCGTACCGCCAAGTGGTGTCATAGGCCTTCTCCAGGTCGAGGAACACGCCCACGGCATGTTGCTTCAGTAGAAAGGCATCGAAAATATACCCGTCAAGGCGTGTTACATTATCGACACTTGAGCGATGGCGACGAAAACCGCATTGCAAGTTGGACAGACGGTTATGTTTTTCTAGCCACCAATTTAACCGACCGTTTATCATTCGCTCGAAGGTCTTACAGATGACACTCGTCAGGCAAATGGGGCGGTAGCTAGATGGAAGTGTGCGGTCCTTTCCGGGTCGAGGGATGGGGATGACAATACCCTCTCGCCAGGAGGAAGGGAAAACCCGCTTATGCCAAATGCGGTTATAGATGTTTAAAAGGAAACATCGCGCCTCAGATGGAAGATGTAGCAGCATCTGCCGGTGTACGTCATCGGGACCTGGAGAAAAATCCTTTGCTAACGCCAGAGAATGGGCGAGCTCGCCTGCTGTAAAAGGTTGGTTGTACGGCTCGGTGCAGTCACTATTAAAATTCAGTGGTACCCGCTCCGGCTTTTCCTTAATAGGCAGGAAGAGAGCGTCATAGCGGGCAGTTTGGCTAGTAGCAGCAAATGTGGTAGCTAGGGCTCCAGCTATGTCCTGCTCGGAGGTGCACATGGAACCGTTGATGGCAAGGCCGGGAATTACCGTCCGGCGATGCTTGCCATACATCCGCCGAACAGCTGACCATACTTGTTGGGTAGAGCTGCGCAGGGAAAGCGAGGACACATAGGCTTCCCAAGATTTACGCTTTGCGTTGCGCAGTATAAAGCGTGCCCTAGCGCGAGAACGTTTGAAGGCGACGAAGTTCCCTTCCGTCGGGTGCCGCTGAAAAACGCGCAAAGCACGTTTGCGTGCTTTGATTGCCAAACTGCATTCCTCAGAACACCACGGTACAGGTATACGACGTGGTGTAGGTGAACCTCAAGGAATGCTGGATTCTGCTGCGAGCAGGATCGAGCAAGTAAAATATTCGACCATTTCATCGATGGTGTCGAAACCATCGTCGATGAGGTGTATGAGGGATTGGAATTTTCCCCAGTTAGCTTTGGAAATAATCCAGCGAGGATGTCGAGAAGGTACACATTGGTGGCCAGAAAAATGAATGTTAATGGGGTAATGATCACTGCCAAAGAGGTCGGAAAGTACTGACCACTCAAGTAGTGGTACTAATGACGGTCTGCAGAAAGAAAGGTCTAGTACGGAATGTGTACCATAAGCGGATGATAGGAATGTCGGGTCACCAGTATTTAGCAGAAGAAGGTCAGACTTATCGAAGACGTCTACGAGGAGGCATCCACGGGCGTCATCAGTGTCTGATCCCCAGAGCGTGTGCTTGGCATTCAAATCTCCCACAAGGAGTAGTGGTGAGGGAAGCTGAGCCAATAGAGCTTGAAGATCACGCTCTGGAACTATACTAAGCGGGGGCAGGGACATGCTGCAGATGGTAAAACTGATGCTCTCCAGCTGTATCCGAACGGCCACAGCTTGCAATGGTGTGGTGAGAGGAACTTTGGCGGCTGAGATGTTAGGCGCCACTAAGGTAGCAACGCCACCGCTTGCACGCATACCTGCAAGAGAGTCGCTTCTAAATACAGAGAAAGAGTGAAGGTGTAACGAGTGATTGGGATGTATGTGGGTTTCCTGGAGGCAAATAATTGACGGTGACCGTTGAGAAACTAAATGTTGTAGGTCTTGAGCACGGGCTCGAAAACCATTGACATTCCACTGGATTATTTCCATGAAGAATTTTTAGCGGGCCGTTTTAACTTTTTTCTTGACCTTGGCTGACTTGGGCCCTACGATTCGAAAATCGTTAGCCTCCTGTGACTCCGCTGATGCTTGGGAGTCAGAACTCCTACGGCTCGTAGAACGAGACCGGGATCTAATAGAAGGCGAGCGACTTCGCGATCTATGTTGTGGCCGGAATCGGTTTTTCACATTTACTACTGGATTGTTGTTACTCGGTGATGGCTTGATGGCTTGAGTCTGTACGGCTGAAACGCAGGCTGTGCTGGTGGATATACAAGCACTCTGAGACGTGGGTTTAACGGCTAGAAAGTCAGTCTGCGTGGAGGCGTGGGCGACAGGGACGTGTTGAACAGCAACAGTGGTGTTGGGAGTACGGCGAGCTGCTGATGCATATCCAGTAGTAGTATCAGGCTTTAATTGCTCAAAGCGCCGTCGTGCCTCTGGAAAAGTTAGGCGTTCCTTTACACGTAGCTCATGAATGCTCTTTTCGTCCATGAATCTAGGGCACTGTCGCGAACTGGAGGGGTGACTGCCGCCACAGTTCACGCTACAAGGTGTTCGACTGCAGTTTGGATCGTCGTGCTTCGGTAGGCCACATTGCTCACAAAGAGCAGGATTGGTACATGTGACCTTAGTATGTCCGAACCGCTGACATTGGAAACAGCGCATGGGGTTCGGGACATACTGGCAGACGCTAGCACGTTCATAGCCGCAATAGATGTACTCGGGTAGCTTAGTCCCGGCGAAAGTAAGAAAAACCGTACGTAGTGGGTACTCCTTGCCATCTTGTTTTCGAGTTAGACGGTACGCCTGACAAACGAGTTGATCGGAGAGGCAACTTACTATTTCCTCATTCGCAAGACCATCCAAGCTGGAGGTGGTGACTACTCCTCTACAGGTGTTAAGGGTTTTGTGTGGGGCTACCCGGATCGGGTAGGAGCCCAACAAAGACGCTTTTTGAAGTTTCTTAGATTGCCCTGCGGTTGTGGTCTCTAATAGTAAGTTGCCGTCGCGGAGACGCGTAGCGTTTTTGAGAGGGCCACTGATCTTATCTATTTCACGCTTTATATAAAATGGGCTAATATCCTTAAACGTTTTGCCATCACATGCCAAGGTCATCAATAAATAAGGGTCAATGAAGGAGGGTTTGCGCGGAGACATGATATAGACCCCTATCCGGAACCTTCGGCGTCAGCCTGCCATCCGGGGGTTAATAAAGAAAGACACCGAATCTTCACGGTCTGTGCCGTCATGGGGACCTCACCCATGACCGATCTCATTTGTACCTCAGAAAAGCTACCCTTCCACATCCACTGCTTGTCCGTATGGGTAAACCGTTCACCACGCACACCCCGGCTTTATGCCCCTACCACAGGAATAACCGCCTGTGGCTCCCCACTTTAGGCCGCGCTGCGTATAAAAGGTACACGCGGATTCAGGGGACTTGTGGTTGATTACACCGGGGTTCCTTCAGCGGTAACACGTCCGGTCCGTGATACTAACCCAACGGCAACACGGCCGTCGGGAGATTAACACAGACAGGGCCCTCAAGGAGCTAGGTGGGTGTACTTGACGGTGTGGACGGGCTCCGCACCTAAGGCTACACATAGGGGCAGTGCGAAGGGTCCGCTCAACCTTCACTTTTGAGACCTCCGGAGAGCACACATGTCGGAAGCCGCGCTGAAAACCGTGGGACAGAACCACGGAGATAGGAGAGATCCCTGCTGGTGAGACAGGAGTTATAAACCTAAGACCTTACGTGCTAATAATAATAATAGTAGTAGTAGTAGTAGTAGTAGTAGTAGTAGTAGTAGTAGTAGTAGTAGTAGTAGTAGTAGTAGTAGTAGTAGTAGTAGTAGTAGTAGTAGTAGTAGTAGTAGTAGTAGTAGTAGTAGTAGTAGTAGTAGTAGTAGTAGTAGTAGTAGTAGTAGTAGTAGTAGTAGTAGTAGTAGTAGTAGTAGTAGTAGTAGTAGTAGTAGTAGTAGTAGTAGTAGTAGTAGTAGTAGTAGTAGTAGTAGTAGTAGTAGTAGTAGTAGTAGTAGTAGTAGTAGTAGTAGTAGTAGTAGTAGTAGTAGTAGTAGTAGTAGTAGTAGTAGTAGTAGTAGTAGTAGTAGTAGTAGTAGTAGTAGTAGTAGTAGTAGTAGTAGTAGTAGTAGTAGTAGTAGTAGTAGTAGTAGTAGTAGTAGTAGTAGTAGTAGTAGTAGTAGTAGTAGTAGTAGTAGTAGTAGTAGTAGTAGTAGTAGTAGTAGTAGTAGTAGTAGTAGTAGTAGTAGTAGTAGTAGTAGTAGTAGTAGTAGTAGTAGTAGTAGTAGTAGTAGTAGTAGTAGTAGTAGTAGTAGTAGTAGTAGTAGTAGTAGTAGTAGTAGTAGTAGTAGTAGTAGTAGTAGTAGTAGTAGTAGTAGTAGTAGTAGTAGTAGTAGTAGTAGTAGTAGTAGTAGTAGTAGTAGTAGTAGTAGTAGTAGTAGTAGTAGTAGTAGTAGTAGTAGTAGTAGTAGTAGTAGTAGTAGTAGTAGTAGTAGTAGTAGTAGTAGTAGTAGTAGTAGTAGTAGTAGTAGTAGTAGTAGTAGTAGTAGTAGTAGTAGTAGTAGTAGTAGTAGTAGTAGTAGTAGTAGTAGTAGTAGTAGTAGTAGTAGTAGTAGTAGTAGTAGTAGTAGTAGTAGTAGTAGTAGTAGTAGTAGTAGTAGTAGTAGTAGTAGTAGTAGTAGTAGTAGTAGTAGTAGTAGTAGTAGTAGTAGTAGTAGTAGTAGTAGTAGTAGTAGTAGTAGTAGTAGTAGTAGTAGTAGTAGTAGTAGTAGTAGTAGTAGTAGTAGTAGTAGTAGTAGTAGTAGTAGTAGTAGTAGTAGTAGTAGTAGTAGTAGTAGTAGTAGTAGTAGTAGTAGTAGTAGTAGTAGTAGTAGTAGTAGTAGTAGTAGTAGTAGTAGTAGTAGTAGTAGTAGTAGTAGTAGTAGTAGTAGTAGTAGTAGTAGTAGTAGTAGGAGTAGGAGCAGGAGCAGGAGCAGGAGCAGGAGCAGGAGCAGGAGCAGGAGCAGCAGCAGCAGCAGCAGCAGCAGCAGCAGCAGCAGCAGCAGCAGCAGCAGCAGCAGCAGCAGCAGCAGCAGCAGCAGCAGCAGCAGCAGCAGCAGCAGCAGCAGCAGCAGCAGCAGCAGCAGCAGCAGCAGCAGCAGCAGCAGCAGCAGCAGCAGCAGCAGCAGCAGCAGCAGCAGCAGCAGCAGCAGCAGCAGCAGCAGCAGCAGCAGCAGCAGCAGCAGCAGCAGCAGCAGCAGCAGCAGCAGCAGCAGCAGCAGCAGCAGCAGCAGCAGCAGCAGCAGCAGCAGCAGCAGCAGCAGCAGCAGCAGCAGCAGCAGCAGCAGCAGCAGCAGCAGCAGCAGCAGCAGCAGCAGCAGCAGCAGCAGCAGCAGCAGCAGCAGCAGCAGCAGCAGCAGCAGCAGCAGCAGCAGCAGCAGCAGCAGCAGCAGCAGCAGCAGCAGCAGCAGCAGCAGCAGCAGCAGCAGCAGCAGCAGCAGCAGCAGCAGCAGCAGCAGCAGCAGCAGCAGCAGCAGCAGCAGCAGCAGCAGCAGCAGCAGCAGCAGCAGCAGCAGCAGCAGCAGCAGCAGCAGCAGCAGCAGCAGCAGCAGCAGCAGCAGCAGCAGCAGCAGCAGCAGCAGCAGCAGCAGCAGCAGCAGCAGCAGCAGCAGCAGCAGCAGCAGCAGCAGCAGCAGCAGCAGCAGCAGCAGCAGCAGCAGCAGCAGCAGCAGCAGCAGCAGCAGCAGCAGCAGCAGTAGCAGTAGCAGTAGCAGTAGTAGTAGTAGTAATAATAACTAGAAGAGGAAGAATGTGATGCTTACTGGCAAGCAGTAGCTCAACGTGGCACAGTTGATAGGGGATGAATTGGGGGTGAGTGGCTAGGGACCCCGTGATCGCCAATCCCGTACCTACCGTAGTAGGTCCCTGGGGAAAAATACCAGAGCCTCTTCTGCCAGTTTTCGGGGTTACTGATGGGCCTTCTCTGCAGCCGTAGCGGTCCTGGGGTACACCAAGTCCCCACCGTACATCACCCCATCAGTCAGTCCCCTACTTCCTGTTACCCACCCCTCGGGACGAGGACCGCAGAGGTTGGATTTTGAGGGGCACAAACATATATGTATTATCAATAAATGTAACACGTACCTCAAGATTTTGCCTGTTTCTTAGAACGTCTGCGGTGAACAATCTGGAGCCTTTTGATTCAGCCAGTTCTCAACTTTCGTGGCATTCTCCGCGGGAGCTATATCATTAGGTAGCAAAGCCAGACCTTCATCCACAGGTAGAATATCCCGATCAGCGATTGGATATTCCACTATATCAGTATCACGTCCACGACGGAACAGATCTCCTTCAGACACTGGAAAGTTTTGCGCAATCATTCGGAACCTACAAGAAATAAAATACATTTAGGTTACCGTCACTCAAATAAGCAGGTGAAATAAAATCACAGAAAAACATAATTCTCTTATTTATTTTTACTCATTCAAGCTTCCTCTTCCTTTGGTAGACTTCACAATAGTCGTTGCACAGGAAGAATGACGCCATGTGATCGTGCTCTGATGGATTGGTACATAATACTGAATGCGTGTACCCATCGCATTTTTCCGTATCGCATTCCAATATATGCTTTGCTACAAACACATCAACACCATCAACTTGCATGATTTTGTTTCTAAAAAGTATAAAAATTTTACGAATTAGATGTTTATATTAAGGAGGAATGTTAAAGATTGTATTAAAGAAGTAATACTACTTACCGGTTTTCTCTTTGGTACACCTTACAGTTTTCTGAACACACGGCAAGACTCGTCATCTGATCATGATGTGATGGTTCTTCGCATGGTTCTATGCATTACACCATTACAAGTTTCGGTGCGGAAGTACTTGTAATGACTCTCTTCCAATGCACACTCGCTCCAAAGATCTGACCTATCAGTCATTTTCCACTTCGCTATGTAACTCCCAAATACTAAATGATCACAAAACCCTGGCTATATAGCTGCCTGCTGGAATGCTTAAACCGGTTAGTGACCTCAGATTCGAGTGGAGGAGGACTCTGCAAGAAGAAACTTCTTTAAACAAGATTGAACTTGTTTACATGATGACAGAGTCGAGTGGTGGGTAGTCTGCATGAGGCAACTTGTTTAAACAAGACTGAACCTGTTCAAAACGTCACAAATTATCTGGAGTTTCCCTATTTTACTCAGTGAATAAGCAGATTCGAATGCATATCACCTTTTTACATTCAGAGAATAAATTTATCGACATCTGATGCACCTTATAGTTTTTTATTTTATCGAGCTACGTCACACTACCAAAGGTTTTTTTATCTAAGCTAGCAAAGTCGGCCACATGTGAGAAATCACGTTTACACTCCTCCCGCCACGCCGATTATTTAATTAAGTAATTTATCATTTCTTTATTTTATGATATAATAATTATCTATGAATTTGTTTATTGATCAATTTATTTATTTACTTAATTACATATTTATTTGTTTGTTTTCCAATTAGCGGCATGTCTTTGAGATATTTTAAACTGTTTGGTCGATTCTGTGACGTCATTAATTTTGGGATTTTGTAAACTCAAAGGTGAGGTGATAATTGCCTTACATTTTCTTATCAGTTTTCGGAGATCTCTTTGAGAGATTCTAAAATACTGTGCTGGCTTTGAGTCGTTTCTGTGACGTCACTGTTGGTCCCATGTTTTATGACGTCATTCCTGATGTCTGCCGTTTAGAGGTGTGTCTGTGACGTCAGAGTATAACACTGAAGCTGTTATTGAGATAGTTTTATCTCTAAATATATTTATAAAAATTAAAATTTTATTGTTACAATGAAAATGTAATGTTTTATTTAAACTATATCGTGCCATGGGACGGGCGGCATTTTTAAGGAAAAAGAGAAATGATAATCAGATTACATTGTAATCCAATTAGCGCTATTGTTATCTCATTAGAGGCAGTTCTTTGAGGGATTTTGTTAACTCAAAGGGGAGGTGATAATTGCATTACATTTTCTTATTCGTTTTCGGCGATCTCTTTGAGAGATTTTTAAATACTGTGCTGGCTTTGAGTCGATTCTGTGACGTAAATGTTGGACGCGTGCCGGGTGGGCGTGTTTTATGACGTCATTCGTGACGTCTGCCATTTAGAGGTGCTTCTGTGACGTCATTCGTGCCATAGGGCGGACGGCATTTTGAAGGACAAAGATAAGTTATAATCAGATTACATTGTAATCCAATTAGCGTTATTGTTATCTCATTAGAGGACCTTTGAGGGATTTTAAAGCCACATATTTACGCTACTCATACCCTAGTCAACATACTACGGTACGCCACTGCCACAGTTGCTATATGTCATTGTTTCTGTTATTAATGTTTTTGCAGTATGTTTTATATGGCCCATGCTTTGATATAATTATTGATAATCTTTCATCTGCATTATTAAGTAAATTCTAAGTTCTTCCCTCATACATATGTTCCCACTCTTGCTCATCTAAATTTTGGTTCCTGTTTAATTTTAGATAGTGTTCTACCTTGCATTCATCCAGGTGTTGACATCGCTTGGGTGCTTTCCGTCTCTTTCACACGGGCCCGGGCATGGGCTTGTCACGGCGATTCAACATCACTCGGCGACAATACCATTTAACAAATGAGAAGGTTTTAAATTTTAGTCAAGACATTAAAAATACACTGAGTAAAGTAGAAGACATTCTAGCAATATTTATTGACTTTGAAGGAGCATATGATTGTAGATGGGGTATAAAATTCTTGATAAACTTAAAATTTCAGGAATTTGGCTCAAAATGTTACATTGCATCAGTGAATTCATTATTCAACTCTTTATTGTTACCAGGTATGATGATAAATTATGAAAATATCAAGACACTCCATGTTGCAGCTCATGGTAATATCCTTAATACCACACTCTTTTATATTTATATCAATGATCTTCCTTATCAGTTACAAAAAATACAAACTAAAGTCTTAATGTTTGCAGTATAACCTGAAGAACATTCTGATACATCGTTAATCATCAGCAAGGAGAGTAAAGGCCACAGGACCGAGCCTTGCGGCACACCAATTTCTACTTTGGCCATCTTAAGTTGTTTCCCATTAACTGATACTACCTGATAACGATTCTCAAGATAAGATTTTAAAATCTTCTCACTCTGTCCTTTTATTTCATACTTTTCCATCTTTCTCAGCAGTAGATTACTTTTTATGCATTCGACAGCTTTACTAAAATCACAAAAAGTGCCCTGGGCTGAGCTTCCTTTTTCCAAAGCTTGATAGATAATTTGTACATACCTACTGATTGCAAGTTCCATTAATGGATGTAAGCTTATGGAAAAGCAAAGGAACACCATCAACATCTTTTTTTCTAATTACAAAGTTCAAAATGATACCATTGTATGTCAACAGTCTTCCCTGTTCATTTCATTAATGAACGATTTAACACTACTTCATCATTCATCATCAGTTATTGCAATTCAGTATAGTGATATACACGATTGAATCCAGTCATTGGCATTTACAGATATACATATTAAATAAAATAGTAAATTTGAATACATTAATGTGTCATTAATTTAGAAATTCCTCTAATGTATAAAATACATTTTTAGCTAAATAAATTTTTAAAGCAGTTTTGAGTTTTTTATAGCTTTCATATTTGTTAGCTTCTCTTGGCAGCCTATTGCAGTTTTGCATCAGCATAACTTGGCAGTTGTTCAAATAGGCTAAGTCTGTTCACAGTTTAAGGCAAGGTTGCCTTTCAAAGTATACATTGAAAGAAGCGTAGAGACAGTGAAGCACAACTTAGCACAAAACTGAATCGAGAAGATATTGACACACTGCTTCACTCACACTGTTTTTGACAGGACATGTTTCAAAAGCTTTTGCTCTCATCATCAGCTGGTACTCGACTAGAGCAAATTGTAGTGGTTTCCTCTTTCTCTGTATTGTCGGTAGATGGCATGATGTACTTGTCAAAGGTGTCCAGTGGTGGAATTTCAAAATTCATGCCTATCAAAATTTTTGTTAATGAAGATTTTTTCCCATATGGAAAGGTCTATGGGGTGATTAATGTGTTTTATTAAAGATGTTTCCAAGTTGATGTCATGTCTAGTGTTCAAAAAATGAAAAGCCACTGGTGATTTTTCTGTTTCACCATTTTTAATGTTTCTTATATGTTGTTTAGTTCTGATGTCAATATTTCTTTTTGTTTTTCCTATATAAATTTTAGGGCAAGTTTCACATTTGATCTCATTGATTCCTGGTTTTTCTTTGGTAGTAATTGAATTTTTGGGGGGCCTTATAACAAGTTTCTGACATTAAATCTATTTTGAGGCGCAAGAATTATGTTATGTGTTGAGAGGATTTTTTTGAATTTATTGTGGGATGATTGATGGAAGGTAAATTTTTTAAAAATTTGTTTTTCTTTTGCTCCTGTAGGTTCTAGGGTGGTGGTTGCTTTTATTTTCTTAGCCTTTATTTGTCTGTTAACTGTTTTGTCAAGAAAAATACCTACACATAAAAAGTAGCTATGTCCAATGGTTTTACCCCAGATTTAGTGGACATGGAAGTTGCACGTGTGTCCTATTATTGGTTCAGAAGTTATGGCCTATTGAAATAGCTCAGGTGTATATAGATCACACTATATATAATAGAGTAGGTATTCTTCAAACCATTTTGCCATAATGTTATCAAAATATGGAAACTGAAAAATTCAATGCCATAGCCAGGATTTGAACTGTGAATTTCCTGCGCTCCGTCTGGTTACTCTAACCATTGAACAATGATTAAATTCTTCAACCGAATTATGTTTTCCTGGTAAACCACCAGGAGATCTCATATTCATATAAGTTAATACCCTAAGTGGCAACTTACAATGTTATTAAGTACTTTAAGTTGATGGCTTCAGAGTTTAGACCAATTTTAGGTCAATTGATGTAAATTGTTCTTTTACACTAGCTTTGTGTAGGACAAGGCTTGCAAAGGTAAGAGTCAGACTACTTAAAAATCCAATGCTATAGCTGGGATTTGAGCCATGGATCTCCTGCTCTCCAAGAAAAAATATAAGTGTGTTTGAGAACTGAATGTTGTTTTGACATATTGCCAAGGTTAACCAATGTTTAGAGCAACCGAATGGAGATGGAGATCCATGGTTCAAATTCCTGCTATGACATTGAATTTTTCAGTCCAAATCAATAAACTCTGTCCTACACACAACTAATGTGAAAGAACATTTAATTTATAAAAATGTTCCTAAGATTATAACTTCGCTCCACTTTGCTCATGTGCATTAGTAACCTCTCACTGACTGCTGTCACAGAATAAATTGCTGTGCAATACAAAATAGTTCCTTGTTTAACATGATTGTTTTTATTCACCCTTTAATGCACAAATTATTTTGCTACTTATTTGCTCTTGTGTCATTTTTAAACCGGTTCTCATACCACTTTCTGCAGTTCCTCAATGCAATCAATTTGAGTAGCCATGGTTGTTAAAGTAATAGGTAATGGACTGACCATCCATTCAAAGCCAAATGTTGTGAGTTCAGCTGTGCAGCCAAATGCGCCTATAGTAAAGTACAGGAAGGGCCCAAGAAAATAATCGTTGTGATGGTATGCTTCGATGTTGACGGGGTATCATTTGACTGCACTGGCTTGTATTTTGCCTTTTTATAGTAAAAAAAAAGCACTTCAATTAATTGTAAAAATAATACAGAGTGATTTATATAGAACTGACACATTTCTTACATTAATTGTTTCAAAATAAACGACAACTTATTACACCTAAAATGTAAAGAAATTTTGGAAGATTATTCGTCTCTATAGCAAATGCTGAAAATGTCCTCCATCCTGCATAAGGCACAACTCAACACGTTGTTCTGTTACTGGCCACTCGTTGGAGGACTTTGTTGTCAATAGCTTAAATCTCCAGTGTGATGTTGTCTCAGATCATCCAATGTCTGGAGATGTGTGGCCTAAACCCTGTCTTTTAAGTAATACCATAGAAAGAAGTCCGGCAATGTCAAATCCGGAAATCTCAGGGCCACAGGTTTCTGAAAATTATCCTGTCATTAAAGAAACTTGCAATTAGTTCCATAGATTCAGTTGATGTATGGCATGTAGCGCCATCTTGCTGAAAATATCCTTGACTCAGTTCTACATTGTCCAGTTGCTCAACAAACTCCATGAAAATCAGTCGCTACTCTGCAGTGTTCACAGTCTGGTTAACAAAAAAAAAAAATTGGCTCCACTATTCTCTGTGCGGATATTGCGCACCGAACTCCGATTTTAACCGGGTGTATAGATGCTTCATGGATGACATGTGGATTTTCATTGGTCCAATGGAGTCAGTTATGTGAGTTCACATAACCGGATAAATGGAAGCATGCTTCATCTGTGAACCATGTGATGGACAATATGGCAGGGTTTTGCACAATGAACATCTGAAACCAGTGACAATAGTTCAATCTTTAATCCTTATCTGATTCCTGTAGTTGATGAACAACTGTAACCCTATATGGCTTTAGGCCTACACTTTTCGCAGTTCTCTGGCTTATTGAGTAGGTGCACTCTGTCTCCTGTGACACAAGTCATAATGATTTTTTGGGTGACTGCTCCAGGCATGCTCTTACGTCAACAACCATGGGAAGACTAGGTGAACGATGCTTGCCTCTTTCAATCACCAGAAATCCAGTTGTTTCCAATTTGTTTACCAGTCCCAGTATTGTGCTTCTTTTGGGAGGATTGCGAACACCAAATTCTCTCCGGTATGCCCTTTGAGTAGCTGTAATTGAGTTCATAATTCAGTATTGCTTCACAAGGAAGAGTCGTTGATTTAATATGTACTGCATTTTCATGTTGACTAGAACAAAATGTCGAAAACAGCTGCCAACAATATCAACTAGGAATAAAACAAAAACATCTGCATATCTAGTGACAAGGAATCGAAACTCCAGAACATTCTGCTTAGATTGGTGCAAAAATTCGGTCAATGAATGAATTTCCAACAGAATAATTAAAGAAAGAAATTTGTCAGTTCTAGATAAATCACTCTGTATAATATTTTCAATTCAAAAGACTCAAAATTTTGTATGTATAATTGACAAAGGCCAGTATAATATTATAATAACAAAATAACTGCACTAAAACATTTTTCAAGCTGAATACAGCCTAATATTTCTGTATGGCAATACCATGCATTAAAGGGTATGTTCAGAGATTTGTCAAACTTAGATTTTCGTAACTGTATGAATAAAATATATTGTGTAACAAGAGCTAATTCATCTGGAGTACATGTAAATTCTTATTAGCAAATAGATAGGAAGATCCTTCTATTTAAATTTCTCTTTCTAGGTGACAAAAATACATGCATCTATCATGACAGAATATTTTATCATTCTTATTGCCTGACCTTGTACTCTATAGGGCTTCTAAATTGCCATTCAAAGATATACATTATCCAGTCAGGGGAGTGTGTAAGGAAAGGGAGCATAGCAGAATAGTTGTCAGCTGCGCATGTTATAACAAGCAGGTGTTAGGTACCTTCAGTTTACGGATGCTCTAGATAATTCTTTTTTTTTTCAGGATGAACATGAGATAACCAAGGTGCTGATAAGTGTGGGAAATATAACACTTACCTTGATCTTTCTGGGATTTGCAACTCTATTATACATACTGGATGTATCGTTTATCTTCCTTAAGGAACTTCAGAGTAATAAAGGTAATGCCAAACAATTATGTTTCTTCCAATGTGTAAGGACTATGGTATAATGAAGCACAAAATTAATATAATTTTGAGTCGAACTAATACTCAATTCTCCACTTATTGCTAGTATTTACCTAGAATGCGTTTTGTTAGGATATTCCTAACATCATCAGCTGTTGTCGACTAATGGACTTTGGTTCGGTAAACTCCTCGGAGGTGATAGGTGCGTCTCTGTCGGTATCTTGATGAACTTGAAGTTTGGGTTTTCTTCAAAGGTGGTGTCGAAATTAAACAATTTTCTGTCATATTTCTTTATGAAGATTTTTTCCCACGTGGTTAATGCAGCTGGACCTTGGACACTTTTTAATAAGTGGATTTCTTGTTTTATATCATGATTCTCCTTCCAAAAATGGTAAGCTACCGCCAATTTATCTACTTCCTTGTTCCTGCTGTTCCTTTTAGTTTTTGCTATGAAAAAGTTTCACAGCCTTTGCAGTTTATCCAGTACACACCTGAGTTTTTGTCTGTGGGTATCTCCTTTGTATTATGTGATTTCAAAAGGTGTTGTACACTAAATTTGTTCTTCAAAGACTTCAAAGAGCACAATATTACTTTGGCCCCACAGAACAAATTTAGTGTACAATACCTTTTAAAATCACATAATACAAAGGAGATACCCACAGATAAAAAATCAGGTGTGTGCTGGATAAACTGCAAAGGCTGTGACAACTTTTGCATTGGAAAAACTAAAAGGAACTTGAACATTAGGTTTAAAGAGCATTTTAGGAGCATCAGGAACAAAGAAATAGATAAATCGGCGGTAATGTACCATTTTTGGAAGGAGAATCATGATATAGAATGAGAAATCCACTTTTTACAATGTGTCCAAAGTCCAGCTGCATTAACTACATGGGAAAAAATCCTCATAAAGAAATATAAAGAAAATTGTTTAATTTCGATGGTACCTTTGAAGAAAATCCAAACTTCAAGTTCATCAAGATACCGACAGAGACGCACCTGTCACCTCCAATGAGTTCAGCAAACCAATGTCCATTAGTCGATAACAGCTGATGATGTTAAGAAGATCCTAACGAAAGGTATTCTAGGTAAATTCTAGTAATAAGTGGAGCATTGAGTATTAGTTTGACTCAAAGTTATATTAATTACATATCTATTTGAAATGAATCCATTTATACTTATAGATAGTTGCTCCTCAAAGGGTTTACAAGGCAGCAGCAACATGCCACAAAGACATAAACTGAACCTCGTTTTGAAGGGTAGAATCATCGGGATGTCTAGAAGCAGATGAGACTCACACCACAGTTTCTCGGGCCGTGAATATGCCACAAATTGTCATTTGCAGGCTTTGGTGATGGTTCCAGAAAGCAGGGGTGCTTGTTGGATCCCTGTTCGGGGTCATCCATGAGTCACAACACTGTAACAGGACTGATATTTGTCGTAAGAGCACTAGCCTTAAAGTACTTACAGGTTTTAAGTCGCCATTAAGGTGGTTGTCTCATGTGTTTATGAGAACTCCTAGTGGTTTACCGGGAAAAATACGAGTCATCTGGGAAATTTTATGTCATCAGCACGTTGGCCATAGTAGCTCAATGGCTAGAGTGGCTGGATGGAGACCAGAAGATCCGTGGTTCAAATCCCGGCTAGGGTATTGAATTTTTCAGTCTGACTCTACTTTTCCATACTTTAGCCTACACATGGCCAGTGTGAAAGAACAATTAATTTCCAAGATATTACCCAGTTACCTGCTATTCCTCTAATACTGTATTCTTCAAGTTTCTTTATTAATAACTGATGATTCACACATTCAAAAGCTTTAGAAAGATCAAGAAAAAGTCCTGTGACTTTCTCCTTGTTATTCAGTTTATTTATGATGATATTAATTGTTTTGGTTATTGCATCTCTTGTCGACGTATTTTTTGAAAGCCATATTGCCTATCACACAATATTTTATGTTTCTTAATGATACTTAATAATGTATTTAAAAATACTTTTTCAAAAAATTTGGATACTGCTGACGTAATTGTAATTGGCCGGTAATTACAAATTTCTTCGGAATTGTCTATTTTAAATACAGAGGTTACCTTACCCTTGTTTAGGCAAGAGGGAAACATACCTTCTGACTTGGATGCATTTATGATATCTACTAATGGCTGTGCTACACAGTGCTTACATACTTTCAGGATATTACTTGTTATACCATCAAATCCTGTAGATATATTAGGATTTCGTGAATCAATTATTTTTATTATCTCTTGTGTATATTTTGGATTTAAGAATAGTGTATTAGTATTATAAATTTTATAAATTATAGGCATCAGAGGATGCCTACAAAACAACTTTCTTCCGAGCTTGTAGCCGCCTCAAGCATTCAAGTTTTGAGGCTAACTTTATACTGCAGGTTTAGGACAGTTGGCTTCTATGTCAGATGTCCAGCAGTGTGTGTCCCACTCACTCGAATTCACATACAGTCCCATTTATAATGGAGTCATTAACATCAACATTGGATCTTGAATGAATGGAAAAACATGCTTTTACAGTTGAGTCCAAGTTCAGTTTGAACAATGATTCTCATTGCATGGTAATCTGGAGAGAATGTGGAACCTGTTTTCATCCCACCAACATTGTGGAAATATGCTCATTTTGTGGTGGCATGGTCATGTGGGCAGGCATAATGCTCAATGGATGTACAGATATACACATCTTCAACAGCAGTACTATGAATGCACAGAGGTACAGCAGGATCAAACTAGGTTGAGATAGAGTATAGCTGCTCTGGTCTAGAAAGGCAACTTTCAGGCTGGGAGTGCCAAGATGCTGACCACATCTCCTCCCCATTTTGGCTGGATGATCCCTCATTTCTCCAGCTTTAATGTTCCTTTCATTAATTGTTTCTTCATATTCAAGAATTATATGAACAAAACTAATCTTTCTATTACACATTGGAATATTCATGTAAATCCACATCCCCCGAATTTTCTGTCCCTCCATTTCGTCTCCATTAACATTTCACATCATCTCTCATCTGGTGGTCTCTTTCACGGTAGAAGTATCAGTGAGTGTCTTGGTGGTGCATGGCAGGATGATACACTTTGAGGTAAACTACTTCCTCCTCCGGTAGGTCAGTTGCCAATCTCCACACCTCATCTGAGACCATTTCGGGACCGCCAGCCAGGGACCTTTGGGGCTTGGCTGCTGGGCTCATTGCTGTTCCACAGTAGGGGAGCATGTCCGTTGTCCTGGCCTGTTGGGCAAAGTCTCTATCTAAGTTAACTGTAGGGAACCTGCCCTCTGCACTGTCGTGGCTCCTTGGGACGGCTGCCCTCTTTTTGTTTTCACCTCATCCTTCCTCCTGGGGGCATAGGCACAAAGGGCCCAGCATGGTGGCCTACGTACTGAACACCCTCCGTAGTGAAATCCTAATCCTAATACAGAACATTAATCTATGTACCTGGAGACTATTATATAAAAGAGAAAGAAAGTTTCTTTTATATTCTTAGGCATTATAGAGATAAGAGTTTTTCATGCAATAAATTTCTTGGCAAACTTACTTTGTTGAAAAGTTTCTTGTTAATAACAGGTGTTGCTGAAGGATGTGTTAGATACTCTCTGTAAGTTTGGTGATTTTATATTATATTTTAGATATGTTTCAGATCCTGAAATAAGCAGCCAGCATTCTTGGGATTCAGATTCACCTCTTCTTTCTGAGATAGTAGAACAAATACATTATTCTGCCTCTGTAAGTAGTCATGTGTTTAATTCCCTCTACGCATTAAATATTATGTCAGAATAAGTATAGTACCTAATCTATAAAACTACAAATAATTTGTGAGTGTTACACAGATTATTTGTAATTCCCTAAATCCAGAATTATGCTTTAAAAAATATTTGTGTGTTTACTTCTATTTGTATGTCTATGAACAGCATAGCACTAAAGTGAAATATTCAGTAAATACCTGTGTTTCAAAGTAGATGTTATGCAAGTTGGCATTACCCTCAAAGCTGTCATTGCTGGCATGTCACCAGAATAAATTTGGTACTGATTCATAGGGTAGTTTAGCCTTAAGAAGTATATCAGTTAGTCAATCAACATATTTTTTCTAAAAGCGAAAAAGGTGCATGCTTCAGTGATTAACTTTTTACTTTTGTTTGGGAAGATATTTGAGGAGTTAAAAGCAAAATTGGATACTTTTATGGAAGCCTTTTGCCTTCTATGACAACAGATATTGATTCAGTAATTTTAAATTTGGCTGAATATTCACTTTTGATGAAGAGCACCTATGACGTCTAGCAAATGGCTTACTGAAGGAGGAAGAGATTCCTGCTTGTAGTTGAATGAAAGTTTGCAAGGTGGCAGGGTCCATTAGTGTGTCAACAGGAATGGTAACTATATTTTGCATAATATAGTTGGAGATGAGAAAATTGTCAGCCTGATCGGTACTCTGCTTACTCACATTGGACATACGGCAGGTGTAGCTTTCAACTTTGAATCTGTGTTTGGTGCCACTTAACACTAGAAGGACCACACCCGTCATTTTGGCAGATGCACTGCTTTAGAAGACTTATATCTTGCTTATGTTTTTTTCTGCACTTCTCATGTTCTACGACTGTTAATAAATACTTATGACAAACATGTCCACAAAGACACTCACTTTATTCTCAGGCAGCCAGCCAGGTGAAAAGATGATTAGATATTAACGTTTCGGGAGTGTGCATCTCTCCCATCATCAGAATATTTATAAAATGTTATAACCACAAATGAAACACTGGATATAACACAACTAAAAACAAGGACAACACACTATCAAAATTTGCATTTCTGAACAAAAGACTGTTTTCAGTAAATTAAATGCCAGGTCAGGAGATGGCGTGAATATAGAAAATTGTGTCAAAGAAACGTAACTACTTAACTTGATCATCAATCTTTGCTTCTTAAATGGACGGATTTTCATTTTTAAGGCTGGTTTTCAAGAGGAGCTGAACTGAAATCCAGCATCACGATTATGCGTGCTCCTTTCAGAGGAAATCGCCAAAGCTTCGTTAATTCTCTGCTCCCAGTAACTGTTGCAGTTTGCCAAGATGGTCGTCTTCTGCAAATTGGCTCTATGGTCGTTATCAAAACAATGCTCTGCCAGCCCAGACTTCTCAGGTCGCATTAAACGAATGCTCCGTTCATGTTCAATTATTCTAGTAGCGATGGTCCTTCCAGTTTGTCCTATATACGGTGTCCCACATTCACAGTGAATGCGGTACATTCCCGGAATTTGGAAGTCCAGTTTGTCCTTCACTGGTCTCAACAGATGTTTAATCTTTGGAGGTGATTTGTGGATGGTCCTGATCTCCTGACCTGGCATTTAATTTACTGAAAAGTCTTTTGTTCAGTAATGCAAATTTTGATAGTGTTTTGTCTTTGTTTATAGTTGTGTTATATCCAGTGTTTCATCTGTGGTTATAACATTTCATAAATATCCTGATGATGGGAGAGACGCACTCTCCCGAAACGTTGATATCTAATCATATTTTCAACTGGCTAGCTGCCCAAGAAGAAAGTGACCGTATTCTTAGCCACGAGAGCTTCAGGTCTTATTTTACTTCCACAAAGAATTAAGTATTTTGGACCTTTCTAAAAACTGGTATAAACAACTCCTACTAGAAGTACCGCCATCTGTCATTTTGACGGGTGCAGAAGTGTGAACAATAGCCTTTGGATCTGTCCACATCTGTGTTCTTTCCTGATTGGTTTATGGCACCTTTATGCAGACCTTTTGTCGATGAGTAAGAAAGCTTTATTACGCAAGTGGTGCAATTTGTGCTAGCACTTATGTATTTATGAGGTCTTGGAGCAAAACGCTTTCTGTTAAAGTTGTTATGGTCGAATACCTGGGAACCACCATATTTCAGGAGCAGAAACAAATTTGCTGAAATTTTTGGATTTATACAATTTGATAACAAGCACACACTTTCTTAAAGACTAAGTACAGACTGCATTGCAGCTGCTACTCCTGTCTGGAACCCTTTTATTGCCAATTTGTTGCAATGTTACATTCCAAGTAAAAATATCACTGTGGATGAGCAACTGTTTCCTTGCAAGGCTACATGATCTTTCATTCAATATATGAGCAATAAACCGGAAAAATTTGGAATAAAGTTTTTGCTTGTAGTTGATGCAAATTCCAACTATCTGGTGAATGGTTTTCCTTACCTGGAAAAAGACGAGCAGTGCCTCACAGGTGTTCCTGTTGCAGAGCTTGTTGTAATGCATCTTATAGAGCCCTTTGTTTTTGCAAGAAGAGATATTACATGTGACAATTTTTTCACAACCAAAATGCCTTGCAGAAAGTTTGAAGCATAAAAAAGCAATCATTGTGGGCGCAGTAAAGAAATGTAGAAGGGAAATGCCTCAATCAGCAAAACGTGCTACAGCACCTTTGCACATAACTGTACTTAATAAGTCAGGTGACATAACTCTGACATGCTATCATGGCAAAAAGAACAAAAATGTGCTTCTTTTGAGTACAATGCATGACATAGTTTATAAATAAACATCATCCTAAAAAGCTACCAGAATCAGTGGCATACTACAATAACACCAAGTACGGTGTTGAGGTCGATCAAATGGCTTGACTGTACACAGTGAAATATGGATGCAGAAGGTAGCCTATGCATGGTTTTTTTTTCCCCTGCAATGTGTTGGTCTTGGCAGCTATTAATACATGGGTACTCTATAAGGAAGTAACACGTGAAAAAGTAAGCAGACGTCAGTTCATATACAACTTAGCAGAAGAGTTGCCTTCAGCATATAAATCCACAAGGGTACAAAATACACTTCCTAACACAGTACCTCAGCAGAGCAACATTTGGAAGACTTGCCAAATTGGCAGATGCAAAAGAAAGAATAGGAGTAAGCATTTATGTAACAAGTGCAGCAAGTATGTTTGTGGACCATGTTTAGACAACGCTGAATACAGGTGTCTTAGGTGCTACAATACTTCAGGTGGCTTTGAATGAGCGAAATCAGGTTTATAAGTGTTTTTTCTACTATATACTGTGTTAAAACACATGTGTTTGCTAAGGGAAGTTGTCCATTTCACATTTGGTTATCGTATACATTTGGATTAATTTTTAGGTTAAAATGTTCATTTTATCATGTAATTCTTCATACACAAGTAAAATTATATACTGGTAAACTGTATAAATAATATTAAATAAACTGGTATGCATTCAAATTTGTTTACTATTTTAAAAACGTCAAATAAAACTGCACCCGTCAAAATGACAGGTTGGTCCTTCTCGGTAGACCATACTTGTCGGTCCTTCTAGTGTTAAGTGACATCTGAAAGACCTTTTGCATTGAGTTGTCTCCATTGATGAGACCTGGATTCATCATTATACTCAGTAAGCAAGCAGCAACCAAAACAATGGGTTGCTTCTTTTTTTTTTTTTTTTTTTTTTTTAAATTTACATCCTCCAATGTTAAGTCATATCAGGCGATTAATGGAATGGGTGATGCTCAAATGAGCTGAGGTTCTGTAGGGCTTAGAGTTATCTGACGTTCGTCTTTCAGGTTAAGAGAAAATCCCAGAAAAAACCTTATCCAGGTAACTCACCCTTACTGAGATTTGAACTCAGGACCTCTTGAATGTGAGGCAGACATGCTACTATCTGTTCTACTGAGGAGGGCGCAGGTTGCTTTTGGTGAATCTGCCCCATAGAAGACAAACATGGGCCCATCAACCGGAAAAGTGGTTGGTTGATTGGCTGATAATTTTAAGTAGTTGGCAATGAAGCCATTCACTCTCTTGTGCTCTCCAGTATTTTGATATTATGTTGATATGTTGACTAATCCATATCTTGTTTAAGTGTACAGAGTAGGTCTCACTATACGAATCCTGAATAAATGTTTATTGAGAGAGTCATGGCCTGTCAGAAGTCTAAAAGTTGCTACAGAGCATTTTCTTGGCAGTGTTTTGATTCTAGTCATGCTGTTATATAAATTTTCTCATAGTCTTCCTTTTGTTTGTAACATACTATCTTCTTTAATTTTTTGATTATACGTTGATATAATTATTCTTTTGATATGGTGATAACTTAATGGCTCAAATAAATTTGACCTAATTTTACTGCCTTTTTTTTCTCTAGAAAGTCAACTGTTTCTTTACCATGTATTCTGCAATGTGCTGGTATCCATTGAAGTAGTAATCTTATATTTAAATGAACTGTTTTTTAATGTTTGGCATTCTGAAATATTTAAGTTTTAAGGTGTTATATCATATGTTATGTATATTATAGTTGCTTAAAAGTCAATTTTTTTTCAAATTTAGTTATATGATACAGAACATTTTGCAAGCTCTAAAGGATTGCCGAAATTTCTTTTGTAGAAAGAGAAAAGTGGGCTTATTGCACCAATGCTAGTACTGCCATTATTTGGTAAGCTTTAACCATCATGTAAACATGTAGCCATCAATTAACTAAAATAATAAGAGTTAAATGATGAAGCCTGGGACTCAAGCACTTATGATAGTAAGTCGCCACAAATGGTGTATCTCGAATGCGAGGGCCCCTAGTGCTCTACCAGGGAAATATATGAGTCAAATGAAGAATTTAATGTCATGATGGCAAGTTGGCCATAGTAGCTCAATGGGTTAGAGTGACTGGATGGAAACCAGGAGATCCGTGGTTCAAATCCCAGCCATGGCATTGAATTTTTCATGTTGACTCCATAGGGCTAATGTGAAGAAATTATCAATTAACTAAAATGTAGCCATTCGTTGGCAGGATAACTTAAATTTATTATTTCTGGTGCCATTTTTTTCAAGACACATGAAGAAGTTTCAGATTTTGTAACTTAACAGCTAAGTATAGTGTTCAGTATCAAACAGTTCTAAAGGGTTGATACTTGCTTTTTTACTATGTATTCTACAATGTGCTGGTATCCATGTCCAGGGCTGTTATTGAACACTATTTAGTAGGGGACTGCCAATTAAGGAAATAATGACATATAGGTATGTCAAGGAAAACAATATTCCACATTTTATGACAGAATGTGAAGGTTCGCAAGAAGTTTTCCAAATAAATACGTAAAATATGAAGCTATGAACAGTGAAGCAAACAAATATATACAAATATAATAATTTGTAGTTTAAAACTTCACTTATCTTATAAGAAATGATGATAATTCTTATAAATTCTCCAGGATTGCGATTTCATGCAAACTTATACACATCTTCAGCCGGAAACAAAGCTGTCACCATGGCTAATAACACTAGATGTTGATATCTTCTTGTTAGTACTACCAAAATCTGAAAATAAAACAAATTTAAAAACAGAATCGATTGCCGGTGTTTAAAATTCATTATACGATGTTTGTGTTTTAAAATACATATCTTTTCCTAAACCATTAAATCCATCGGATCATTTAATTGTTTTAATAATTTAACTTCAGGATTTATTTCATGGTTAAATGACCAAAAATGATCTGCTGCGGCCGATTTATCAGTCTGTTTATACTTAATGTTACAAAAATATTCTTTCGTTCTGGTTTCTACATTACGTTTTGTCTTTCCAATATCAACTTTATCACAATCTAAACAATTAAACTGAAAAATACCAGATTTTTTATTATTAGGAATTTTATCTTTTATAGATAACTGCAATAAATTTTTAATACTATATTTTGAGGAACTAAAGTTATACCAAACTCATTAAAAAAAATTTGAAAATGTTTGTTATTTTGTATTTGTATTTATTTCTCATCTTTCCTCTACATACAATTTCATTGATACATTGACATTTGTAACATTTCTTTCGCACAATAACAAAATGACTTATTCACATCTAACATACCCTTCCTACCTGCTTGCTTCGAGTCTTGGTCTTAATACACACAACCCCTGGTTTTCCGTGTATTGGTGACCCTCCTCTCCCTTGTATCCCTCGTACTAGTTTTCCAGCCCTTAATTGTTAGGTACTCTTCATCAATCTTAACCATTTCTCTCTAACTTTCCCAAGATATTCACCTATATTTCTTACATGCTTTTCTCCTTTTACCAATAACATTTTATTTATTATTAATACCTCTCCCCATCCCTAAACGGTTCCACTTTTGTTGCCAAATTTGTTCTCTGCATATCTTTGTTTGTTTGCAATAAAGTATACTATACCAATCTGTATCCTCTTCTCCACACAATGGGCCTTTCCCTGTATCCTTTCCATATCTAATACCTTTCAAATTTCTAGCTCCTGTCCTTGCCCAGGCAAATCCTTCACGCGCTGACTTATTACACACATCTATGTACTCCTCACTCCCCCACACTGTCTTTATTTCCCTATGTGCCCTCAATGATCTTTTCTCCTTTACACTAGTAAATTTAACTGGGCTATCTAAATCTTCCAGCCTTAATTCTACCTCTTTCCAAAAGCCCCTATAATAATACTTCTTGTTTCTCCAAATATGTCTCATACCTATCTGTTCCATCAGCTCTCTTACTTTTTGTGCCCAAGACTCCTCCCATTTGCTTCTCATCTACAAAAGAAAACATTCCTTGATAATATTGCTTTCCTGCAAATTGCTACTCTGTATGGATATTTCAATACCCTTGAGACAATTTTAACCCTTGTTGAATGTCTTCCCAATTCCAATTGTGCTGCTCCATTGGGTGAAGCTACCAGTAAGCCCAAAATATATTTACAGAAGGATCTGTTAATAACACCCACCTCTTCCCATGCTTCATCCACTCCCCATATCTCTGTCCCATGCAACATCTTATTTTCTTCTATGGCAGTATAGATCCTTTCCAGTCATTTAACACTAATGTCAGGTAATTTCCTTAAACATGCTCTTACAATACTTATGGCCATTTTGCCTTTTGCTAGAGCCCTTTTTTTTCTGTTCATTCCATTTACCATCACAGCTCAGTCTTATCCCCAAATAATCAAATCTCTTTACGACATATATTTCTCTTCCATTTTTCTCCCATTTCTCATTTTTATGCAATCTATAACCTTTCTTAAAAACCATGATCTTTGTTTTCTTTTCGTTAACTCTCAACCCCCATTTTTGTTAATAACTACTTATTGCTTCAATTGCCCTTCTCAGCCCTCCAACAGATATAGAACCAACTACTAAGTCATCTGCAAATAACAACCCTGGGATTTCTTTGTTATGAATAACTGGTGAGTGAACCCTATTTCTAGGAATCTCCTCTAGAATATCATCTATAAAAAGGTTAAATAGCACCGGACTGAGTTTACATCCCTGTCTTACACCCACCTTGCTCTCTATACAATCAGTTACTTTGTTTCCCTGCAGCTTGATGCAGAACTCATTATCGTGATGTATTTTGCACAGTAATTCAATAAATTTACAGCTTACCCTTTGTTATTTAATTTTATCCACAATGCCTCTCTATTAATTGTATTGAATGCTTTCTCTAAATCAATAAATGCCATATAAACCCTTTCCCTTTTATTGTTTAAATATTTGTCTATGACTGTTTTGATAATAAAAATATTATCAGTTGTTCTCCTCCCTGGTCTAAATGCTGCTTGGAACTCTGACAACTTCTTGTCCTTCTCTACCCACTTCTGTAGTCTGTTTTCTAAAATACCTGTAAAAATCTTCCCTATCACAGAAAGTAAGCTTATCCCCCTATAATTTGCTGGGTCACTTTTACTTCCCTTTCCTTTATAAATTGGTGCTACCATGCTTATCCTCCACTTCTTGGGAACCTCCCTCATTTCCAATACTTTATTAAATAGCCTCATTACTATTTTTCTACACATCCCCTCAGCTACCCATACCTTTTAAACCTCCCCTGGTATACCATAAATCCCACTGGCTTTGTTGGCTTTTAACTTCCTAATTTGCTCACATAACTCGACGTCTGTAATTTCTCCATCTAGATCATTAGTTAGATACTGGCTTCCCTGGAAACTCATTTCAATTACTTGTAACCATGTCTGTCCTAATAAATTTTTAAAATGCTCACACCATTGGTCTGAACTTGTATCCTCATTTCACCCTCTCTTTATGTAGGCTGTATGGACCATATCTTTTTCGTATCATTAGGTTTTGCTGCCTTATTTAACATTCTACCTATTTTTATTCCCCAGTCCCTCTTCTTTTCTTCCATCAGGCATCTATATGCCCATCTAAGTGTAAAAAAATTTTCTCTCTCCTCTTTTGCTCCTGACTGTCTCCACCTCCTCAACTCTTGTCTTACTCTCATTTTAGCCAGTTTACAATCCTTATCAAAGCAACATCTATTTTTATCTTGAAAACCTACTATCTTCATTTCACCGCCCGCCCTCTTTACACAGTGGTCTAATGCTTCAACAGCTTGCTCTATTTTATTGGTATCTACTAAACCACTTACTCTCACTTGCAGTATTTTCCCCCCTTCTGAATTTAGTTCCTCACAAAAAGTATCCTGCTTTTCCTCTCTCCACTTAAAAATTTCCACAGCACTTAGACAATCAGTGCATGTTTATTAATCCAAGGATGGTAAGTAAATGTTTTAAAATTATAATCGTCCTTTATTTTTCTAAGGTTAGAAATATCATTAACAGTTTTTTGATATTTGAATTTTTCAATTTTTTGTTTATAGTCTTTATTAAAACCATTAATTAAACCAGTATTAATAATATGTTTGTAATCTTTATTAAATTTATCTTTATTCAGGGGTATATTTATTAATCTCTAAATCAAACTATTGAAAACAGCAAATTTATGTGGAAGAGGGTTAAAACTTTTATTTTTTATGTAATTATCAATATGAGTAGACTTCCTATAAATACCAAAAGTTTAATTTATTATTATTTCTTATTATCTTCAGATATAGAAAAGGAAGAAATCCATTAAATTCCGTATCTAATGTAAACTTTATAGCTTTATCTTGCAAATTTAGTAATTTTAAAGCATAGTTTAAGAGATTTGCAGGAACAATTGTAAAAATATCATCACCATACCTATACCAAACTTTAAAAATTAAAGGGTAAGCTTTAGTGATTTGCATTTCGAAAAAACTCATAAAAAGATCAGCAAGAAAAGGTGAAAGAGGATTACCCATTGCTAACCAAATTTTTCCAAATGTATACCACATCAATTAATAGAAGTGCAGAAATGGAACATGATATGAGACCAACTGCATCAACCAGGAGCAATTTGCACTGAAACGGAATGTCATGCTCAGTTGCATTATTGCTGTTAATGAAACTTGAGCATGAGCATATGAACCAAATTGAAGATTTAATCTGACAGTGGCATTACTGTCACAACACAATGTGTGACAGCTCATGCTTATTCTGGCACATGACAGCCACAATGTTCTGGAGTGTCATCCTGTTTGTGAAGGTGACGCCAATAAGGCCTAATAGTACCGCAATTTTCTGCTGTGCCATCTATGACACACACTATGAGGAAAAAATCCGGCACTGCTCTAATGCACTCATACTCTATGATAACACTACAGCCCACACTACTGATGTCATCCAGATGTGGGGTAGGAATGACAAATTTTACCACATCCATCCTACTTACCAGACCTAAGTCCATGGGACTTTGACCTCATTTCCAAACTGAAGAAATGATTGCATGAGTGGAGCTTTACAAAAAGGGCAGATATCCTAATGGCATATTGGTAACAAATGGCACACTTAGATGGCAATGCTCAGGACATTCAGGCCTTTTTCATCATTGGTAACACTGTATGGATGCCGTAGGACTCTACTTTGAGGATAACTGGTGCATTGAAATGGTGTAATGGACATTAATTGATTGATATTGTGACTTTGTGGGTTCGTGAAATAAATAGTCGAGGTTACAAACACAAAAAACTGCACTTTATTTTCGTAGCAATACACTTCACAATTACAATTTGCTAGATAACCTAAAACTGTTTATTTTAAAAACACTTCGCTCAACTGACTGTCGCTTCCGGTAACGATCGGCCCCGAAGTTTCCCGAATCTCCACCGGCCATCATTTATTAATCGGCATCGCGAGTCTGCCGCCAGGGTAACACTGCTCCCTCCTCAAGGCTGGTCGTCCCGAACAGCGCCTTCGTAGCGGGCCAGGCGATCCAGGTGTACCACCAACATCTTTCCTCGGGGCAGCTTCTGGATGCGGTAGACCACGTCGTTAATCCTCTTGACCACACGGTACGGGCCTTGCCATGGCTGCTGAAGCTTCGGGCAGCGTCCCTTGGTCCGGGTCCGGCGGTACAACCAGACCAGGTCACCTTGCTGGAACCCTTGGCTGTTGGCTTGCCTATCGTATCGGGTTTTCATGCGGTCGCTCGCCTTCTGGATGTTCTGGCGAGCCATCTTGTGCATGTCGTGGAGGTGGTCCACCAGGTTCTTCACATACTCGGTCGCTGGCTGTTTCACCCCCGGAGGGCTACCAAAAGCCAGGTCACAGGGGAGGCGTAGCTCTCGGCCGAACATTAAGCTGGCTGCCGTGATCCCCGTGGTGTCGTGTGTTGACGAGCGGTAGGCCAGCAAGAACAGTGGCACCTTGACGTCCCAGTCTCGCTGATGGCTGGCCACGACCTTCTCAAGTGTTCCTCTAAGGTCTTGATGTACCTCTCGACCATGCCATCCGACGGGGAATGTAGAGGTGTTGTGCGGGTCTTGTTAACCCCAAGTCTCTAGTGCCTCCCTCATCAGGTTGGACTCAAAATTGGTGCTTTGATCACTGTGCAGCTCTAATGGCACCACAAATCGGCAAAACACTTGCTCCACGAGGCAGTCTGTGATTGACCTTGCCTCTTGGTTCGGGATGGAATACACCTCCGGCCACTTAGTGAAGTAATCCACGACCACCACCAGGTACTTGTTGCCTCGGTCGGATATTGGGAATGGTCAAGCAATGTCAACGGCGATCCGTTCGAATGGCGCTCCGACGTTGTACTGTTGCATGCGACCCCGGCTCCTAGTCTGGGGGCCGCGACTCGCCGCGCACACGTGACACTAACGGCACCATCTCTCAGCGTCTGCTCGGAGCCTCAGCCAGTAGTAGCGCTGCCTTAGTTTGTCAATCGTCCGGTTCGCTCCCAGGTGTCCTCCTGAAGTACCAGCGTGCACTTCTTCCAAGACTTCCGGAACCTTAATCCGGGGAAGTACCAACTGTTCTCTCTGCGTCTTCCCATCGGGTGATTCCCATACCCGGAACAGCACACCCTCTCTGGTCTTCAACGAGTCCCACTGGGCCCAGTAAGACTTGTAGGTGGCGCTCCTGGGTGCGACGTCCGTCCAGGTTGGTCTCGTCCCTGCCTCCACTTCCCTCAAGAGTGGCCCCAAGTCTGCGTCCGCCAGCTACTCCCTCCTCAGGCCTGCGCTATCCCAGCCATCCGCAGGCACTGCCGTGACTACTCGAACTGCTGCGGCACGCTCCTTCTCCTCCACTCTTGTGCATTGGCCGCACTCTTTTGGACAGGGTCTTCGGGACATAGCGTCCGCGTTACCGTGGCTCTTCCCTCTGCGGTGTTCCGAGGTGAAGTCGTACTCCTGCAGCCTCTGAACCCAGCGTGCCGTCTGGCCTTCCGGTCGCGCCGTCACCACCACCTCGCTCCTCCCGGGGACAACCACGTCTTCGTTCAAGATGACCCTGCAAATTCCAGGGTGCTCTTCTGGTTGACGGAGTATAACCTCTTCTCCGTTGAGCTTCAGGACCTTCCGGCCGTCGTCGACCGTCGCCTCGTGGCTCCTGAGGGCATCCAGTCCCAGAATCACCTCCTCAGCCACCTTCGCGACGAATACCCACAGATGCATGGCACTCCGTCCCAAGGTCAGCTCCAGCAGGGCCTCCTTCTCCACAGGCGAGGTGTCGCCCGATGCCAACACAAGCTGGTATGGTCGTCTCGGCTTCCTCGTCGGCAAACCCTTCGCCACGTCAGGTCTGATGATGGTCACGGCTGCTGTGACCTTGCCTTTAGTTGGCTGCGGTACGCTGCGGCTAAGCGGTGGTTCCCGAAACGATTCTCTAGGGCCTTCCAGATGTCCTTGGGCGCCGCCGTTGTCTGCACCCCGTTTAGGACTTCCGCGGCCCGTCCCTGGAGGCTGGCTATTAACTGTGTGGCCTCCTCCGGTGACCATCTGTTGTACTTGGCCCTACCAAGGTTATTTGGTAGCTGGTTCATTAAGGACTGGCGCGTATGTGGCGTATCCACATCCGTCCTGTTTGCCGTAAGGCAGACGGGGGGGGCAGCTTATAAAACAGGTGCTGTCCTAATGGAAATAACAGATGAGGTCCGGGTTCCCGGTCCTACGGGGCTGGGGCTTATGGGAAGTAGACCTCGGCGAGTATGTTGTACTTGGCCACTGTGTCGAACTGGCGGCAGAAGACCTCAAATGTTGACGCGCCGTCATATTTCGGCGGTTTGTCGCGTGCAGATGTTGTGTCGGGTCCCGGCGCGTCGGCCTTCATATCCTTCAGTTTCCTGCCGACGACGTCCTCTACTATGGCGTTCAGGGACTTGACGCTGCTGTCGGCCTTTCCCTCCAGGTCGTCAACGCGGCTCGCCAGGTCCTCGACGCGCTCGTCCACTTGGCCCATCCGCTTGCCCAGCTCCGTCACGTTATCCCTCACGCCGGCCAACTGTTCTTCAAACTTCACGGCAAGGGCCTCGTTTGCCGCTTTCATCTCCGTGGCCAGGCTGTCGTTCGCTGGCCTCATTTGTGTGGTCAGTTCGACCATCTTTGCGGTCATTGTCGTGGCCAAGTTGTTATTTACAGCTTCCATCTTCGCTGTTATTTCCGCGGCCAGGTTGTTATTTTCCGCTTCCGTCTTCGCTGTTATTTCGGCCTTCAGTTCTTGCATCTTCTCGGCGATGTTGTCGTTGGCCGTCTTCATTTCTTCCAGTTTGTATAAAATCTTTTCCAGTGCCGATTCCATGGCCGTTATCCCACTTCTGACACCAGTTGTGACTTTGTGGGTTCGTGAAATAAAAAGTCGAGGTTACAAACACAAAAAACTGCACTTTATTTTCGTAGCAATACACTGTTTACAATTACAATTTGCTAGATAACCTAAAACTGTTTATTTTAAAAACACTTCACTCAACTGACTGTCGCTTCCGGTAACGATCGGCCCCGAAGTTTCCCGAATCTCCACCGGCCATCATTAATTAATCGGCATCGCGAGTCTGCCGCCAGGGTAACAATATATACAAATATAACAAATGGCACACTTAGATGGCAATGCTCAGGGCATTCATGCCTTTTTCTATCGTTGGTGACACTGTATGGATGCCGTAGGACTCTACTTTGAAGATAACTGGTGCATTGAAATGGTATAATGGGCATTAATTGGTCGATATATACAAATATAACAATTTGTAACTTAAAACTTCACCTATCTTATAAGAAATGATGATATTTTTCTTGTAAATTGTCCGGGATCATGATTTCATGTAAAGTTATACACATATTCAGCCGGAAACAAAGTTGTCGCCATCGTTAGGAATGCTAGATGTTGATATGCTCTTGTTAGTATTACCAAAATCTGATAATAAAACAAATGTAAAAACAGAATTGACTGCCGGTATTTCAAAATTCGTTACGTGGTGTTTGTTGTTTAAAATAAATATCTTTTCCCAAACCATTAAATCTATCGGACCATTTAATTGTTTTAATAATTTAACTTCTAGATTTATTTCATGGTTAAATGGCCAAAAATGATCTGCTACGGTTGATTTATCAGTCTGTTTATACTTAATGTTACAAAAATGTTCTTTCATTCTAGTTTCCAAATTATGTTTTGTCTTTCAAATATAAACTTTATCATAATAGCAACAATTAAACTGATAAATACCAGATTTTTTATTTATAAATTTTATCTTTTACAGAGAAATGCAGTAAATTTTTAATACTATATTTTGAGGAACTAAAGTTATACCAAACTCTTTAAAATATTTTTGAAAATGTTTATTAACCCAAGTAAATTTTTCAAAATTATAATCGTCTTGTATTTTTCTAAGGATAGAAATATCATTAACAGTTTTTTGATATTTGAATTTTTCAAGTTTGTTATTTATAAAGTCTTTATTAAAACTATTGTGTGATTAACTCCAGTCCTGAACTCTATTTTATGTTGGCATTGAGATCCAAACCGCCATCACAGTGCAATGCAAGGCATGGATTTGCCTTCTTGCATTCTCAAAAGTTGTCTCATAGGCTAGGATAGAACACTACAGAGGGGATTCAGCAGACTGAGCTTCTGTAACTATGCCCCAAGTGGGGTATCCCCAGGAGGAAGGCTGAGGTTAGAGAAGACAAAGTGCAGCTAACCCCAAGTGTTCACGACAAACCAGAGGGTAGGGTCCCTACCATTTATCAGCTTGAAACTCCCCAGCACTCTAGTATATATTGCATCGCTCCTACCATGGCCCTGAAACAGACCAGATCAGAGACCAGAGACTGCCATGTGAGAGCTCAGAAAACTTCTGGCATGATTGCCCAACAGCATCCCTCCTACCACATTCCTGAAACATATATAAGCTTGAGGGTATCTACCAGGGCAATCCACACAAAGTGAGGACAGGCCTCCCCTCTGATGACCAGGAAGTTACTGAGCTGTCCCAAAAGGGCACCCAGTGCCTCCGTGGGGCTTTCCATAGGGCAAGTCCTAGAGACTAACAGGCCTCCCCATCTGGTCCTATGGACTCAAGATGGGATGGAAGGGGATACACCACTTATGCATGCCAACCCCAAAAGGGGAAGGTTACGGACTAGACCTCGGTAGGGCTGCCTGGTGATCTAGCACACCTTCTAATAGCTATTCAGGCTAGTACGTGGGAATATATGGCTCCCCTCAACCCCGTCCGGAGATGTAGCCAATCTCCCATGGGTATCACGAAACACTGCCCCCCGAGTCCAACGCAATCTGAACAACTCCCATTCAGGGAGAGGCTCGAATGTTCGGCCCGAGGTTCCTCTAGTAACGTCAGAGGTACCACGAGTGCTAGGGGTCCGCAGCGCTCGCACCACAGCAGCTGAAGGGGACCAATCCCCTCCCCTACGGGGACATTCCTGAAACTGCCCAATAGGCCGCCTTGGACACCGAAGACTCTCCCACTGGAGGATGAAGGTGTTTACTAGGAGCATGCTATACTGCTATGCAGTGCCGAGACTGCCGCAGACACTTCTATCCTAAAAGAGACCACCAGATGAGAGTTGATGTGGAATGATAATGGAAGTGAAATTAAGGGACATGAAATTCGGGATTTAATTAACATACCCAGTATTCACCTGGCAAACAGAAAAACCTCCCCAAAAGTCCATGGGTGAGGTAAGCAGCCAAGGGAATCGAACTCGGACCTCCCGAATGTGTCTGTGCCATCCCGCTCTGTTAAGGTTATCTCATAGTTGACAGGACTTATGAAATGAACCACATATGTATATACATCTTTAAGCTTCCTGTACATTGTATAATTAAAAAACAGCATTGTAAAGTAAAATCACTTCAGAAGGAGAGGGACTGCTTATGCTTTCCATTATGTTATACATTGAAATCATTTCTTTCACACTAGCCGTGTGTAGGCTAAAGTTTGAATAAGTATAGCCAGACTGAAACTGTGGCAACTTACAATGCTGTAAGTAGTGAAGTCCCAGGCTTCATAGTGGGACTTACGTACTTACAGCATAGTACATCGCCACAAAAGGTGCATGTCTCATACCATATGTGAACCCCTATTGGTCTACCGGGAAACATACGAGTAAGTTGGAGAATTTAATTGCATATTGGCACGTTGGCCATAGTAGCTCAGTAATTTAGAGCAACTGCATGGAGAGTGAGAGATCCGTGGTTCATATCCCGGCTATGGCATCAAATTTTTCAGTCTGGCTCAATTCATTTATATGTAATAGATTGTTTTACTACAAAAGTTTCCAATTTGGCAACTTTTGGTGCTTAACATTTATAATTTCCAACTACTATCTAATTTTTCATTTTTTCTAATTTGGACAGCGACTTTGCTACAAAACGCATAAAGCAAGATGTTTAGCACTGTTAGAGATGTACCCTGAAGCAATAAACAGTCCTAAGGCCCCCCTTATATATACACCATTTCTCGTAAGCATTCATTTGGATATATTTGAAATATATATTTCTTATATTATTAATAAACTATGACACTTGGTAACCAACTTCACTTACTTGTCTTTTTTAACATTTTTGAAACCTCTGGATCCAGTTTCATGATGTTTCCATCACAGCCTCAGCTGGTAAGTTGACTAACTTTTCAGTCACTTCCACTAGCTGATGCATAATTCGCTGCCATCATCTGGGATCAAAACATCCTTATTGATCAAATCTGTTGGCAGCATTTCAAAATTCATTGCACGATTTTTATTTTTCAAAATATTTTCTCCCAAACCATTAACCGATATATTCAGTTGTTTTAATAATTTATCTTCTGGGATTATTTCATGTTTAATGACCAAAACTGTTCTGACACCACTGACTTTCCATCTGTTTATATGGGGGCTGTTCAATAAAGAATGATCACAATTTTTTTTTTTGACAATGTACCTTTATCCTCATAATTTTGATGGTCAAAATAGTCTCCCCTGAATGTGGTGCACTTGTCCCAGCATTTCTGCTAAACTTCAAAGTCATGATGGAAACCATTTTTTTGAGAGATCTTTCAAAATCGCCTCCGCAGCCCTGACCACTGCTTCTGATGATGGATAATGTCTCCCGCGAAGGCGTTTCTTCAAGTTAGGGAATATAAAAATGTCACATGGGGCTAAATCCAGACTATAGGGAGGTGAGGGATGCACTTAACAGTGATTTTTTTCAAGATATTCAGCAACAACATTGGCAATATGCGGCTGCACATTATCGTGGTGCACCATCCAGCTTGCCTCACGGAAATGTGGTCTTTTGCCCCTCATATAGACTTGCCATGTTTTCAGGATATCCCTGTTGCATTGTGCAGTTACTGATGTGTGTGCAGGTACAACATGCTGGTAAACCATTCCATGAATATCAAAGAAAGAGATGACCACAACTTTCCCAGCAGAAGCAACCAGTTTTGCTTTTTGGGGGTTGATGATGAAGGAGATATCCTCACTGAGCTTTGCTGTTTGCTCTCAGGATCAAAATGATGTAGCCAAATTTCTTCAGCAGTGATTATGTTTGAAAGAAACTCCGGATCTTCCTCTAACATCAACTTTTACTGCATGCAGACCTGCATGCGAATGTCCTTTTGCTCGGAAATCAACTGTCTGTCTTTTGTAAGAGCAATGGGTTCCAAGACAGGCGGGAATCAGGAGCACCGAGTCCACCTTCCTTTGAAATTGATTGTCTCCCCTCTTTAAACATTTTAAACCACCTTCGAGCTGTGTTGTAGGGAAGAACAGACTCTCCATGGGCTTCCTGTAACTTTGTGTAGGCCTCAACTAAAGATTTGTTGAGACGAAAGCAGAATTTCAAAGCCACATATTATTCCTCGCGTGTTACCTCCATTGCAGTGGTAGGCGATACTGAAAATGTCTGAACTTGCCTGGTTCTTACAGGCGGGAATCAGGAGTACCAACAATGAAATTACTACGGTGTGTTTTTTTCACATTAAGCTAACAGAACATTCTTTATTGTACAGCCCTCGCATTTAATATTTCTGAAATATTCCTTTGCTCTGGTTTCTAAATTACATTTGGTCTTGCCAATGTAAATCCAATCGCATGCTATAAAGTTAACTTTATAAATGCCAGATCTTTTAGTATCTGAAATGTTACATATTTTAGAAAAATATAGTAGGGTTTATATTAAAATTATTTTTATATACTTATGAATAGATTTGCTATAAATACCAAAGTTTAGTTTATTGTAATTTCTTATTATCTTTAGATCTAGAAAAGGACAATCAGTAATTTCAGTAAGGATGACAACAAAAAGATTGATGATGCAGAAAAGTTTTTATGAATCTGGTCTCTTGAAACCTTTGGAAAGTTCGTCAATTTTCTTAAACAGATAAGTGAATTTGAATAGTTATAACTAAAAGCATTGTTACAGTGATGCTAATTTCATGTATAAAGACTAAAATTGAGTCATACCTTTAAAAACTTGTAACTTCACTCACGTCCTTTTACAAAATCAGGAACGTTTTCAAAACTGTTGCAGTTTCATCCTCAGCGACTCATCATAGTTGGTTCTTGTCTGGGTCTCCTGTAATTGGCTCCCTCTCTCGGAAGATTCTTTATATAGGTTCAGTGGACTACTCACTGATGGCACATCAAAATTTAGAGTATGTGGAATGTTTCTAATAATAAAAATGTTTTCCCCTGTTGTAAGTTCAAGTTTTGTTGACAGTGGTTTTAGTAGTTTGATCTCTCCGATGTGGTGGTTATCATTCCTGGAATGCTGTCTAAAGTGACAAAACTTAACTGTAGACTCACCCATGAAGCCCTAGGAACAGTGTACAAAGAAGCAACAAATAACTGCTCAAATAACGCTATATACGGACAGCAAAATTACACTGCAATCATTACACAATACCAAAAATCATAACCAACTCATAGAAGCTATAAGAGACAAACTAGGCAAATTAAATGAAAAAGAATGGATAATAGAAATAGAAGGGGTAAAACCTCATATAGGAATAGAAGGAAATGAAATTGCAGATAAACTTGCAGTTCAGAGCAGTTTATTTTGCATATTTCCATAGCTTATTGGTATATGGTATAATTTTTTGGGGAACTTCTAAAGACGGTATTAAAGTCTTCAAACTACAGAAGAAAATAATTAGAATCATAGCAGATCTTCCGAGCACAACTAGTTGTAAGTCATACTTTAAGAAATTAAATATTTTACCTTTGCCATGTATATACATATATGAAACTCTTGTCCATATGATATCGTGCTTAAGTAATTTTAAAACATATTCAGAAGTTCATATATATATCATACTAGAAGTAAACATAATTTCAGTGTTTTCACCAAACCAACATCCATTAGTCGACAACAAATGATGATGTTAGGAAGGTCCTAATGAAACGCATTCTAGGTAAATACTAGTAATAAGTAGAGCATTGAGGATTAGTTTGACTCAAAATTATATTAAACATAATTTATTTATAAATTCACACAAAACAAAAATATGCTGGATTACATCTGTACAATAAGCTACCTCAATCTGTAAAAAGTATTGAACCACAGCAAAAATGTAAGAGAATGTTAAACTTTTTAAAAGAACAGTTTCTATGGCGTATATGAATTCTTAAATTTGTAAATACTCTACTACCTCAAATTGTACATATTGTAAATATTTCTTGTTGATGTATCCGATAACATGTATATGCTTGAATGAATGGATGAATGAATGTATGGATGAATGAATGTATGGATGAATGCATGTATGCATGATTGCATAAATGAATGAATGAATGCATGAATGAATGAACGAATGAAAACAAGCAACAACAAATGATAGCATGGAAAGCTATAACATAATCCCTAAAAGTGCCATCAGGAAAAGAATATGAGAAGAGATACTCAAAAAGTGGGAAAGAGAATGTCAAAGCACATCAAAAGGACAAGAAACAAACAATATTTTCCCACAGTAGCAAAACGACTAGAATGAAGAATTAGTCTAACAACAAACCTCATGGTTGTCCGCCTCAGTAGCATGGTGGTAGCATGTCTGCCTCATGTTCAAGAGGTCCTGAATTCGAATCTTGGTCAGGGTGAGTTACCTGGATAAGGTTATTTCCGGGGTTTTCCTTTATACTGAAAGATGAATGTTGGGTAGCTCTAAGCTCTTTGGACCCTGGGCTCATTTGGGCACCATTTTACCCATTCCATTCATCGTCCATAGAGCATAAAGTTACCCGACATATGTCTTTCAGGATCAGGGAAAAACCCCGGAATAAACCTTAACTAGGTAACACCCTGACCAAGATTCTAACTCGGGACCTCTTGTGTGTGAAGCAGACATGCTACTACCACGCTACTGGGGCTGGCTAAACCTGGGCTAAAAGGCTAGTGAATATGTCAATAGAATCAATCTAGAAAGTACAGAATAACTAAAACAAAAGTGTAAATAAAGTGTTAATTCTAAAAACTTCAGCGACTATGTGAACACAATCACTCTGTTAACATAAACCATTAAATTGGAATAAAAGTAAACCATAACATATAATATTATTGATGTAATGGAACATGTGAATGAATAAAGGATTATTAAAGAAACGCACATGCACCTATGCATGCATGTATGCACCCACGTATTTACACACACACACACACACACACACACACACACACACACACACACACACACACACACACACACACACACACACACACACACACACACACACACACACACACACACACACGTGCCTAATAAACCCTGGAAGTGTATGAGTTGAGTAGTCATATTTTCAGTTCCTGAACTACATAAACTACATAAAATTAATGCTAGTTGAAGTATATTCCGGGCTTGTAGGCCGTGGTCTATTGGGCCAGTTCGTCTGTCCACGTACACTGGGCGCTCCTTACACACTGCTCGCCACGACTCACTCAACTCAACTGACCGTCGCCTCTCCTGTATTGATCGGCGGCCCGAAGTTTCTCAAGAATGCCTTTTTATGGGGGGCGAAAACATTCTCGATGCTTCGCCCTCCTTCGGGCGGCGGGAAGAGGGGGAAACGAAGACTCAGCTACCCCCGTGGTCTCCCCTCCCTCCACTCTGTCTCGCCTGCATTTATTGATCGGCACCGTAGAGCTTGCCGCTTGGGTAACACTGCTCCCTCCTCAAGGCTGGTCGTCCCGAACAGCACCATCGTAGCGGGCCAGGCGATCCAGGTGTACCACGAACATCTTTCCTCGGGGCACCTTCTGGATGCGGTAGACCACGTCGTTAATCCTCTTCACCACACGGTACGGTCCTTGCCATGGCTGCTGAAGCTTCCGGCAGCGTCCCTTGGTCCGGATAGGGCGGTACAACCAGACCAGGTCACCTTGCTGGAACACTTAACTGTTGGCTTGCCTGTCGTATCGGGTTTTCATGCGGTGGCTCGCCTTCTGGATGTTCTGGCGAGCCATCTCGTGCATGTCGTGGAGGTGGTCCACCAGGTTCTCCACATACTCAGTCGCTGGCTGTTTCACCCCCGGAGGGCTTCCAAAAGCCAGGTCACAAGGGAGGCGTAACTCTCGGCCGAACATTAAGCTGGCTGGCGTCATCCCCGTGGTGTCGTGTGTTGACGAGCGGTAGGCTAGCAAGAACAGTGGCACCTTGCCGTCCCAATCTCGCTGATGGCTGGCCATGACTTTCCTCAAGTGTTCCTCTAAGGTCTTGATGTACCTTTAGACCATGCCATCCGACTGAGGATGTAGAAGTGTTTTGCGTGTCTTGTTAACGCCAAGTCTCTCTAGTGCCTCCTTCATCAGGTTGGACTCAAAATTGGTGCCTTGGTCACTGCAGCTCTACCGGTATCCCAAATTGGCAGAATACTTGCTCCACGAGGCAGTCTGTGATTGTCCTTGCCTCTTGGTTCGGGATGGAATACACCTCCGGCCACTTAGTGAAGTAGTCCACGACCACCATCAGGTACTTGTTGCCTCGGTCGGATATTGGGAACAGTCCAGCAATGTCAACGGCGATCCGTTCGAATGGCGCTCCGACGTTGTACTGTTGCATGTGACCCCGGCTCCTAGTCTGGGGCCCGCGACTCGCCGCGCACACGTGACACTGACGGCACCATCTCTCAGCGTCTGTTCGGAGCCTCAGCCAGTAGTAGCGCTGCCGTAATTTGTCAATCGTCCGGTTCGCTCCCAGGTGTCCTCCTGAAGTACCGGCGTGCACTTCTTCCAAGACTTCCGGGACCTTACTCCGGGGAAGTACCAACTGTTCTCTCTGCGTCTTCCCATCAGGTGATTCCCATACCCGGAACATCACGCTTTCTCTGGTCTTCAATGAGTCCCATTGGGCCCAGTAAGACTTGTAGGTGGCGCTCCTCGTTGCGATGTCCGCCCAGGTTGGTCTCGTCCCTGCCTCCACTTCCCTCAATAGTGGCCCCAAGTCTGCGTCCGCCAGCTGCTCCCTCAGGCCTGCGCTATTCCAGCCATCCGCAGGCACTGCCGTGACTACTCGAACTGCTGCGGCACGCTCCTTCTCCTCCACTCTTGTGCATTGGCCACACTTTTCTGGACAGGGTCTTCGGGACATAGCGTCCGCGTTACCGTGGCTTTTCCCTCTGCGATGTTCCAAGGTGAAGTACTCCTGCAGCCTCTAAACCCAACGTGCTGTCTGGCCTTCCCGGTTCTTAAAGGTCAATAGCCTGGTTAGGGCGGAATAGTCAGACCTCAGGTTGAATGGCTGACCGTACAGGTACTTGTGGAAGTGCTCCAAGGTCTTTACTACAGCCAATAATTCTCGCCGGGTGACGCAGTAGTTCTTCTCTGCCTTGGATAGCGTCTTGCTGTAGTAGGCTATCACCCGCTCATGGCAGTCCTGGATCTGCGATAGGACGCTTCTAATGCAATGGTCGCTGGCGTCGGTGTCCACAATGAAGGCGCCACCTGGTTGTGGAAATCCCAAAATTGGAGCGCTGCACAGGGTCTTTTTCAGGTGCTGGAAAGCGTCTTCGGCGTCCTCCATCCACACATAAGGCCGGTGTTCCTCTGTCAGGTGGGTGAGGGGTAGGCGATGTTAGAGAACCCCTTTATGAAGCGTCGGTAATAACTGCACAGCCCCAGGAAACTGCGCAACTCTTTCTTATCCTTTGGGTGAGGCCAACGTTTCACAGCCTGTGTCTTCTCCGGGTTGGTGGCCACTCCGGTTGCTGAGACTATGTGGCCTAAGTAGTTCACTTCCTTGCGGAAGAGCTGGCACTTCTTCGGGTTCAGCTTCAAGTTGGTCGCCTGCAATCTCTGTAGCACCTTACTCAGATTCTCGAGATGGTTTTCAAAAGTTTTACCGACGATGAAGGTGTCGTCCAGGTATACAGGCAGGCGTCGTAAGTCAGTCCTCTCATCACTGACTTCATGAGGCGTTGGAAGGTAGCTGGTGCGTTACAGAGGCCAAAGGGCATAACTGAACTGCCAGAGCCCTTGGCCTGTCGAGAATGCGGTCTTCTCCTTGTCTGTCGGATCTAGAGCTACGTGCCAGTAGCCCGACTTCAGGTCCAGGGTCGAGAACCACTGCGCACCAGCTAGTGTGTCCAGGTTGTCGTCAATCCGGGGTAAGGGGAAGCAGTCCTTCCGGGTGACAGCGTTCAGCTTCCTGTAGTCCACGCAGAAGCGTAGCTCGCCGTTCTTCGTTACCAAGACTACAGGGGAACACCAAGGGCTGTCAGACTCTTCAATCACCCCCCTGGATCTCATGTTCTCCAGCATGTCTCGTGCCGCCCCTTACTTCGCCAGCGGAACGCGTCTATGTGGTTGCCGAATAGGCCGGGCATCCCCTGTGTCGATGCGGTGAAGCATTTTGTCCGTGCGGTCGTAGTCACTATCGCCTTGGCTGAAGACGCGCTGGTATCGCCTCAGCAGTTGTCGAACTTTCTCCAGTTGTTCTGCGGTCAGGTGGTCAGCCGCCCTCTCCAGTAATTCTTCCAGCCGGGGCCCCAGGTGTTGCGTCGGCACCGGCTCTTGTGTTTTGTCGATTGCTGTTACGCTCACCATGGGCTCGCACGTTCCCAACTCCGTCCCGGCCTGGACGTCTTGATCGGTGTCCGTTGGATTTAGCAGTCTCACTGGCACCTCCCCTCGGCACGGCAGCAATGCCCTGGCTACACACAGTTAAAAGCCAGCCTCCAGGGTCGGGCCGCGGAAGTCGTGAACGCGGTACAGACAACGGTGGCGCCCAAGGACATTACGAAATTCTATGTAATTGTGAAATTGGAATAAGGTGGAAATAAAGAACATTTTTGAGTGGTGTAATTGGACTTTTTATTTCACGAACCCACAAAGTCACAATATATTAGCGGCTGAAGGGCACGCTTGTTTTTCCTATGCAGGATTCTTTTCGTGAATATTATAGCTTGTGTTTTTCGTGCGGTTACCTTAATTCTCCACTTGGAGAACCAAGGTTCTAGAGTATTTAAGGCGTTTTGGAGACGTTGATGAATGATTCGCGGTTGGGTTGACTGCGTTAGTAGAGCGGTGTCGTCGGCATATATATTTGTTCGTTCTTACTAGATCGGGCATGTCATTAATGTATAAGTTGAATAGTGTCGGTCCCAGCAGACTTCCTTGAGGTACGCCTGCTTTGATTGGCTTAACGCTGGATATTGCGTCCTCTAAACTGTTTTGATTTATTTGATTTATTTAGACCTTAAAGAAGGTACATGGCCTGGTGGCCCTACATTGGGCGGGGCTTACAGGCAGATATTTTCAGGAATATATAATTTGCTTTTTAAAATATATGCTAAGTTGTATGTTAGAGTTACCATAAAGGCCCATACGGTAGCCCTGTTGGCCACCGAGAACAGCTTTTAAATATAGTTTTGTATTTGCTTTTGTCTTTCTTTTTTCAACACTTTTTTTCCTCACTATATACACTTTACACTCACTAACTCACCAGTCTACACACACACACACACACGCACGCACGCACGCGCACACACACACACGCACACACAGGTTGCGCCCAGCACGTACCTTCCCCAGCCATACATATACACACTTTTATAGCACTATATACACTATACAATATTTACACGGTTTCCTTGGTTTTCCTGTGCGGGTCAGGTGATCTTTGGGCGACCTCTCCATATATGTGCTGCCTTGGACTGGTCGGTATGGGGATGTACAGGTGTGGCGGCTGAGCCGTTAAAAATTTTTTTTCTCTTGTGTTTCGATCTTTATGCTCACCGCCACCGATGTTGTTGATTATTGTGTTCTCGTGTTGGTGTATTTTTTCCCATACCGACCTGGTTCTTTTTTCTCTCGCTGGGGATGTTGCGTTCTTGGTGGAGGATGATATTGTTTGTTAATAGTGTGGGATGGATAATTTTTTGGAGTGCTAAGTTTTGCAAAATTTGTAGCTTTTTATGTGTGTTTTGGATGCATCAGCCCAGGCTGAGCCTGCGTAAAGGACCACAGATAAAATGAATGATTTGTATAGAATGAGTTTTGTTTTGAGTTTTACTTCCTTGCTACGGAAGATGGGGGCGCATAACTTTAGTTTCTGCCGACCTTTGTTGGCATTATCTTGTATGTGGGCGTTCCAGAGTAATTTTTTGTCCATAGTGACGCCTAAGTATTTAACATGCTGACGACAGTGCAATCTTTGACCACCGACCGTTAGGTTCATGACCGGAGGGTTCAGCTGGTTAGAGAAATAAATCAGCTGGCATTTTTCGGCATTTTGATTTTCCAATCAACACACCATGAGAGGAAGCGGTCATTGTACCGCTGCATTTCCAAAAGCCCGTATTTTGCATTTTTGTAGTGGTTGCAGATAGCGGTGTCGTCAGCATAAATGGCGACCTTACATCTAGCGTCCACGGCGAAGTCATTGGAATACAATATATACAAATATGGGGACATTATTGCCCCTTGTGGTACGCCAGCTTGCATGGTTCGCTCATGTGAAGAGGAGTGGCCCACTTGGACGTAGAAGCGTCTGTTTTCTAGAAAACTATGGAGCAGGTATAGGTAATTATCGAGTCCGGGAAATTGTTGGTGCAGCTTGTAAAGTAGGCCTTTGTGCCAGCACCGGTCAAAAGCGGCTTCTACGTCCAAAAATAGTGCCAACGTTGGAGCCTTATTGTTAAATTGCTCTGTTATATCGTCGGTAAGTCTTAATAGTTGTAGTTCGGTAGAGTGTTTTTTTCTAAAGCCAAATTGGGATTTTGAAAGTTGATCTGTTTCCGAAATGTGATTTTTGAGTCGAGAAAGGATGAGCTTTTCTAGCAATTTACCAATTGCTGACAGGAGACTACTGGGGCGGTAATTTTGAGACTGCCTGGCGCTATTCCCTGGTTTTTTTAAGCATAATTACCTTGGCTAGCTTCCAAGTTGCTGGGAAGTAGTTTTGCTGCAAACAAGCATTGAATATCTTTGTTAGGTGCACCAGGGCTTTCCTCGGGAGGTGTTTAAGTTCCTCATTAGTCACTCTGTCATGCCCGGCGGTTTTCCCATTAGGTAGTGACCTAATGAACTTGTAAACTTCCTGCGGCGTAAAGAGGTGAAATGGTTGCTCTCGCTTCCGCGCCACCCATGTTTGTACCCATTCGTTTACTTCTCGCTCTATGCAGGGTTTACCGTTGGGTTTTCAGAGAACCTGTCTTTTAGACAATCGGCGAACACCTCGGCTTTCTCCTCTGCGGAGAAGTGCAGACCGAGGCGAGTATGAAGGGCCTCATTGCTGGTGTTGTCGCTTGAGGTCTTAAATGCCCGAAGTAATTTCCACAACGAATAGTCCGAATGTGTGGTACTTTTCATTTTGGTTTCCCACAGGTCAAGTTTGTTAATATAAATTTGACGCCGAATGGTTTTACGCAGCCAATTTGCTGCTACTTTGTATTCGGGCTAGCGGGTTTGCCTCCAGAGCCTCATCAAGCGCCTTCGCCTAGCAATGAGAAGCTCCACCTCTGGGTATGTGCAGAAACTGGGTGGGCTTGTAGTGTATGTGGTGGCACTTTTTCTGGCCGTACGCAGCGAGGCGGTGAAATTTTCAACGGCGATATCTATTTCCGCCTCGTTGCTGTATGACAGCTTGGGTTGTGCCATTCTGTGTATTGCAAGTGTGAAAGCATCCCAGTTCGTGTCAGCACGTCGCCTGTTTCCAGGGGTGCTGGCAGAACTGGCGCCTCTTATCTCGAAATTCACAGGTAGATGGTCAGAATCCAAACTGTGATACACTTTTAGGTTTTGTGCAATCGCCATATTTTTTGAAATAACGAAATCTAAAATTTCAGGATCCTCTCGTCCTGGTCTGTACCAAAAGGTTGGGTCATCCGGGAGGTGCACCTCAATGTCATCATTTTCTGTTATAAACTCTACCAGGAGATTTCCTGCCGCGTTTGCTCGACGTGCATGCCACCAGGTGTGCCAAGCGTTGAAATCTCCTGCGATTATAACATGCTCCTCCAAAGCGAGGATTTGCTCGAGGTCTCGTGTATGACGTGGTAGTTGTGGGGGTTTGTAAAGTGCCACCAACATGACCATTGTATTATTAATATGAGTTTTAAGTGCTGTGCACTCTAATGTAGCTAATCTTGGTAGTGTTACGGAAGCGTGAGCAACATGGTTTTTTTTAATAAAATGGCGGTTCCTCCCCCCGGGCTGCCAAATCTGTCAGTCCGAAAGATTTGATACCCCTGTAGCTTAAAATTTATCTCTGCTTTTAATTTTGTTTCGCAAATAAATGCGATATCAATTTTTTTGCGCCGCAGGTAATTTTCAAGTTCGTGTTGCTTCCTGTGGATACCATCAGCGTTCCACAGGAGAGCACGAGTTAAAGTTATGCCTCCCCTTACAGATGCCATTTGATCGAAGATTTCGCTTAAAAAGCATGTGACGGCCTCTAATTTATCCATGGTGCCTGTGCAACTTTTTATGGTTGCAGCAAAGGATTTTAATTTAAATGGATTTTTGGGAGGTTGAACTCCTTGATGAGCTGAAACAGCTCTTTCAGACCACTCAGGCTGATGATTCCTGAGTGGGGGGAGGTGCTGGACCTCTTGTAGGTGGCATGGTTGCCGTTTGCATCTGCGCGATCCTCGCGTAGGAGACCGGGCTGTACCAGAGCCGGTTTGACAATGGGGCGTGGCCCTGGTTGGGCACCAGGATTTGCCCTGGCTATAGTTGCCAGTTGGCGGCGGTGGCGTTCGTACTTGAACGTTTCGCACCCCCTGTAGCTTGGAGGATGCGTTTCCCCGCAATTGGCACAACGGGGTAGGACGACCTGCTTGGCCTTTTTTGGGCAAGCCGACAAGCGGTGGAAGCCGCTGCATAGGTCGCACCTAGAGGTCATTTTGCAAAATTTAAACGCATGACCCAGCTGCTGACAGTTGTAGCACTGGGTGATATTATTGTTTGTTTTCAGGACCTCTACGCAACCATCACATGGCATATTACTTTTTCATTGATAAAGTTTTGATTACCTGTGGTCCTGTCCATGACTATGTGGAAGTTGGGTAGAGGTTGCCCTTGTACCCGCAGCTGTGGCACTTGCACTCCTGTGTATCCCTTGAGGAGGAGGTCTTCTTTGACGTCCTCTTCCTCCAGGTCGACTGGGAGCCGTTTTACCATATAACGGAGGGGCTGCTCGCTTCTTGGAGCAAAGCTGTAGTTCTGCACACCTGCTTTGTGCAGCAACTCCATCGTGGGGGCGGCGTCAGTCTTCCTCTGGAGGAACAGCTTAACTCAGTCCCTCGTGGTCTGCAGCTTGAAGGAGTCGGCTGGCAGTGCCGTGCGGAGCAGTGCAGGACCTTGGTGATTGCTTTTGTGTCCGGGATAATAATCTTTGGTGGTCTTTGGTCCTCCTTTGGTTGTGTTGTTGTTGTGCTGTTGGAAGTTATGGGTGTGGCAGGTAGTGTCGGTTGTGGTGGGCGCTGTTTTGCGGAATTTTGCCTATTTGGTCGCTGGGGTCATGGTAGGGGGGGCAAGTTTTGGTGTGAGGATTGCGGTTCGGTGGGTGGTTCTTCGCCGTCTTCCGCTTCATCTGGAGTTAGCACTTGAAACTTGTTGGCGATTGCTGTGGCTGGTGTTTTGTTTTTTTGGGCCCTATTTTTTGGGGAAGTTGGTCGGTTTCGGCGAGGTTCTGCTCGCTACTTCCCCGGCGTAGGGGGCGCTTTCTGGCTGGGGCGGGCTGCCAGCCTGCACCCAGATCCACCAGCTGTCGCTTCTTGCGGGCGTGGTCCCGGTAACAGTTACCAAGGTCGGCTGCGATTTTCTAGAAGTTCGGGGAATCTGCATCTTGGTTATTTAGCAGGTCCGTATAAAACTGTATTTCATTTTGTAGGTCGGCGACCTCTTTTTCAAGTTTGTAGTACTGTTCCTTGAGTTCTGTAGGAACTGAGGGTTCTGCTGCACCCTCTACCATCATGGGCTCCTCGGCCAATGAGTGGCGAGAGGACTGGATGCTACTGCAGGTTGGCTGCTGCATAGTTATAAAAACGTGCTGTCTGCTGCTGCTCGGCACCAGTCCTCTGCCAGCCAGTTGGCCAGCGGGAACTGGGGAGGACGGTGGCGGTGTTACTGCCGCCATTTTTCGCTGTAGGCTGTTGCGCGCCAGGAGCTTGGAGCTGGTGGTTTGGCCTGCATGCGAAGGGACGCCACCTTTTGCGTGCAAGAAGGGCACACGTTTGGGCGTCTCACGTTGATTTTTGCTGGTTAAACTGTTTGGTCCAGAGGTAGTCCTAGTCGGGCGGGGCAATTTTTCTTTTTCCCCGTCCGGTTGTCTTCTGCCGCAGCCGCTTTGCGGCTTAACCTGCGAAGTGAGTCAAGATGGGTTTTTTTTTTGGTTCTGCTGGCGGTAGGTTTTTGTTTGTGAGAGACTTTTTGTTTTAACTGTTTGCCCTTGAGTGTTCTCAGAAGGCAACAGCTAGGCGGGTTTGTTACGTTCTCCCGTTGGGGGAGGATCTGTTTAGAGCTTTTGCCCCGTTTTGAGTACGGGTGGCCTAATGCTTGAGCGATCAGGCGTTATGTAAGGTTGGAGATGTTTGGGGTTTCCCTTGGGTTAACCAAGGGGCCCCAATACATCTCTTGGGAGTTTGTAAGATGACAAGCATCTTTGTTCCCTCTGGTCATATCTGCCCAGTGAGTTCACCAAAGGGTTGCCATGTGTTTGAATTTTGTCGTACATTGAACGTGCCCTCTCTCGAATAACGTCGACAATGTACGGGATGTTTGAATGTTCATGAAGGATATGGGCGGGAAATCTACAGTCAGTATCGTAAATGACCCGTAGCGCTCTGTACTGCAGCGTCTGGAGTCTGACGAAAGTGGTATTTGCCACTGTTCCCGAGATCTCACAGCCGTACAAAATCATGGGCGGGATGATCGCCCGATACAGCTGGAGTTTGAGACGGAGTGGCATGGTAGAACGCAATATTGGATATAGGTTTCTGAGCGCGACGTGCCCAAGCTGGACCTTGCCTTTGACATGCGGAGCGTAAGTTAATTTGCGGTCCAGCGTCACTCTGAGATACTTCGCTGTTTGAACCCATGGGATTCCACGATGCCGTAAAACGAAGTTCTGCTGCAACCGGTTGGCTCTGGTTTTCGCCAGGAGAATCGCAGAGCTCTTCTCCGGGTTAATTGCCATTCGCCATTTTGCGCTCCATTCGCCAATGGCCCGGAGCTGGGTTTGGATCTGCCGAAAGCTATACCTTGGGTTTCTGTTGACTGCGAAGATCACAAGATCGTCCGCGTACTGACAGGTGTGGGTGTTGTGGTGCGTGGGTATGTCAGCCATGTAAGCTGCAAAGAGTGCCGGCGACAGCACGCTGCCTTCCGGCACTCCAGCGCCAATGGGCCGCTCGGTAGACAGCTTCCCCTCCATCTCTACTCGGAAGCTTCGGTTTCCGAGGAAACCGGCCACCAAGGAAATGTATGGACGGGGAATTTCATGCTCCAGGAGTTTGTAAATAAGTCCTACGTGCCAGGTAGTGGCGAATGCCTTCTCCACGTCTAGCAACACTACTACCGTTATAGACCTTTCCTGGAATCCCAGGGAGGCCTTCTCGGCAACCCGCAGTAGTTGCTCAGTCGTGGAGTGGCCAGAACGGAAGCTAAACTGATGTTCCGGGATTAAGCCCCTTTCCTCTAAGTGAGGGAGGAGCCGGGAGAGGAGCAGTTTTTCGAAGACCTTCGACAAAACTGGTAGAAGGCTGATGGAGCGGTAACTGGAAGGGAAGACCGTATTTTTCCCCGGTTTTAAGACGCACACCACTCGCGCCTCCTTCCAAACAGCTGGAAAGTGGCTCATGAATAGGCATGCATTATAAATCCGGGTTAAGTGAATCACGGCTCTGCGTGGATGGTGCTTGAGCATCGGTCCTGCCCAGGGGCTTTCTTGTTTCTTGGAGAGTTAAGCGTGGTCACTAATTCTCTAGGGGTAACAATGGGGATGTGGAACTCCTCGTGTTCAGGGGGCGGGGCTTCTAGGAAGTCCTCCACCACCTGTTCCACGAGGTCAGCATGGTCATCGTCCATTGGTTCTACCCTGGGTTGGAATTGAGCCTCCAGATAGTCTGCTAGCGCATCTGCCTTTTCTTTCGACTCGTAGACGTGTTGACCTCTAGGGCTATGTAGGGGCTGCTGGTGTACGGTTCTGTCTTTCCGCAGGCTACGGACTATTCGCCACGGTTTACTCTCCTGGAGATTGGTGTGCCTTAACAGTTTTTCCCAGGCCTCTTTACGGTGTGCTCTTGGGAGCCGTCTTACCAGGGATTTGAACCTCTGGTGTACTTCTCCTATCCTGGGATGGCGAAATCTCTGCCACAGCTTTCTCACAGCATTTTTAGCCCTGATTAGCTGCTTAATGGGTCCTGGAATATCGGTAGGGTTTGGTGTGTCTCTTGGGATGCGGTGTGTGTGCACGGACTGCATTTAGAATGGATGTGGAGAACTCCTTGGCTGCCGCCTCGAGTGACTCCACGGAGTCGATACAGGGACTGACTTCCACGGAGTTTTGGATGGTAGTGATAGCGGCATCCCAGTCGACTTCGTCCACCCAGTCTACCGTTGCCAGAGCTGCAACGGTAACGTCTGAATTGATCACAACTGGGTTGTGGTCCGAATCCAGAGCGTTTACCGCCGTGAGGTCCAGATGAAATGGTATGTTTTTAGTGATAGCGAAGTCTATGACGTCCGCTCTGCCACGAGGCGGAAAGTGCGTTGGACCACACGGGCCATGCGCATGAAGGGTGGGGTCTCCGCAGATGAAGCGGTAGATGACCCTTCCCCTTTCATTCTGGATGCGGCTGTTCCATCCTGGGTGTTTGGCGTTGAAGTCGCCGGCTATGCACACTCTGTGATCGAGGTTGGGGAGAGCCCTGTAACCCGCTTCATGGTAGGGATGATTGGGTGGGTCGTACACTGCTACAAGCACCAGGTCAGAACCGCCTAAGGAGAGCCTTATGGCGGTCACCTCCAAGTGTTGTAGCGGAGGAATTGTGACAGGAGTATGGGTGATATGGCTTTTGATAAGGATGGCTGTACCACCGCCCTGCCGACCGACTCCATCGGATCGGTGGACGTTGTAACTTGGCAGATTAAACTGTACACCAGTATGCAGGTGCATTTCGCATAGCATGAGGAGGTCAATCCCTTGGTAATTTACAAATTCCAAGATACCCGGTTTCTGTTCCCAGACTCCATTTGCGTTCCAGAACGCGGCTCTCATTGTACGTTGAGTTCTCTTCATTGCCATTTATGAGCTGGAGTGAGGGAAGAGAATCCGTGCAGTCTGTTGCATTATGCTGTGCTTTTGCATAGCAGGGATTCTGGGATTTGTCAGTTGCTCCTTGCAGCGCCTTAGTATTGGTAGGGAGCGTTGGATCAGTTCGGCAAACCAGGCAGAAAGCTCTTGGAATTCTGCCAGGTCCTCGTTGGAGATGCCAGTGTCCCACACTGGCATTGAATCTGAGGTGGTGAGGTTTGGTTCCTCACTTGGTGTTGCAGCCACAGGGGCTGGAGCTGGTGCTGGAGCGGGAGCACTGGCGGCAGTACCACTCTGACTCCCCGTGGAGGTTGGGGTAGGCTGCCCGGCAGTTAGTGCCGCAGTTGCCAGCGGGCTTTGCCGCCGGGCTGCGGTGGCCTTCTTCTGTCAAGGAGGCTGCTGTGGTAGAGCTGCAGATGCAGCCGGTGCTTGGGTGGCGACTGCCCTGGAGCCTTCCGCCTGGTTTGCTGCCGGAGTCCGACCTGCCTCGGCCTGCTGGATCACCTGTTCGTTCTTCTGCAGTGCCTGGCCACCCGGAATATACTTCAACTAATATTGACACCGGCTGTGAAAGCCTTAGAACCTTGATAAAATTAATGCTTTATAAGACACTTAGGCAATGTGGGACTTAGCTAATCCTTTATAAGACTGTAATTAAAATATAACTATTATACTAATAAATGTGTGTTTATTATTTGCAGATGGCATGTTCATCTGGAAACACTGAAGCCGTAAAGTATATGATTCTGAAAGGTAGAGCAATATATACTATAGTTCTGTTAATTCAGTATAATAGGAAAACAATTCTTATATTACAATAAAGAGTATTATTTACAACGAACTTAAGAAAATTGATTAACTCTTCATAGAATTCAAGACAGAAGTTAATAAAAAATGTGGTTGGTTGGTATATGTTAAGCAATGGCAATGAATTGATAGAGTCGACATGAAAAATTCAATGCCATGGCCGGGATTTGAACCACAGATCTACTGGTTTCCATCCAGTCGCTCTTACCCATTGAGCTACCATGACCAATTTGCTGTCATGACATTAAATTCTCCAATCGACTAACATATTTCCCTGGTAAACCACTAGGAGCTCTTGCATCCGAGATACACTGTTTGTGGCGACTTACTATTGCAGGCACTTGAGTCCCAGGCTTCACCATTTAACTCTTATTATCTAAGTTAATTGATGGAAATTATTCATATCTTCACACTAGCTGTATACAGGCTAAGGTATTGGATTGATGGAGTCAACATGAAAAATTCAATGCCATAGCCGGGATTTGAACCACGGATGTACTGGTTTCCGTCCAATCACTCTTACCCATTGAGCTACCATGGTCAATTTGCCATCATGACATTGAATTCTCCAATCGATTAATTAAAAACATCCATATAAAGGAGTAATGTATTTAAAAGGATTAGATCTAAAAAGACTAATTCCTCAATATAAAACTAACATTAAGAGTTCAATGATAAAAATGCTGGTATTTAAGTACTTACAATAGTGTCATGAGGAGCCTTGACAAGACAGGGAGAGAGAAGTGGTGAGTGGGGGAGACGGATTGCTTAAGAACCACACCTATGCCAACGCACAGTGCTAATGACATGCCCAGGAGAGACGGGGTGGGGAGAGTAATTACCACAAGTCACTTGGCCACCTCTTTCCCCTTCTCTTGCTGTCTGGGAAGACCATGATGTTCCGTTCAGTCAGGAAACATCTAGATACTGCAATTTGAGTATATAAGCGATGCATTGGACGAGTTGTTTCAGTGTTTTAAGGCAAGGTGCCGAGTAGTGAGTGTGGAGTGGACCTGTAACGGACGAACTAGTAGATTGTAATTGTGTGCGCTATGCAATTCTGTGTAATCGGCAAGTGTACCAAGTGTATTTCTGTGGAAATAAAGAACGTTTTGAATTTCCACAATTTGGACTTTTAATTCTACGATCCCACAAAGTTGTAATAGTAAGTTGCCACAAATGTGTATCTCGAATATGAGAACTCTACGTGGTTTACTGGGAAAATATAATGAGTCAAATGGAGAGTTAAATGTTGCATCGGCATGTTGACCATGGTAGCTCAAGGCCTTAGAGTGACTGGACAGAAACCAGGAGATCAGTGGTTCAAATGCCGGCCATGGCATTGAATTCTTCAGTTGACTCTAATTAATTGCTTGCAATATATTGAAACTTGCTGCTTCTGTCCAGGTCCTTAACAAACTACTTCATGATTCCCAGTTTGATGCGCAGCAGTGGCAAAATAACTTTTTGTAGATCAATTAAGGCAGCATTTGTAACATTTTTTACCCCCGTTATCAACTCTTGTCTCTTGGACCAGGTAGATGTAGACCAGCGCTTCTCCCTAGCTCTGCTATCCCATTCACATAAATGATGAGGGAATTTAATATAGCGTGCTTGTAGTCCTAATAGAATACTATACACCTTCAATCACCGCACACATCACATCTGTGCTCAGTGTTATTTGATTTTGTCCAAAACTGTTTGCATTGTGAGATAATTTTCTGCCAGTAAAGTGGAATGTCCTATAGTTATCAGCCTTCAATCTCCTTTTAGAGGAATTAACAAAGTCTCCAATCTTCTGATTGGTAGTCATTGCCAGCTCTTGTACCAGTCCTGGAATGTCACAACAGTAGGTTAGATCATCTTCCTTCTTAAAATACTTTCTGAATTCCTTACCTCTAAGTCTATAGTTTGAGGGACAAGAAGACTTTTTCTTACGTGACACAGCAGCTCACTCTTATCCTTTGAGGCTTTGAGTCTCACATCAGATTACTCAACTCTAACTGGTTAAACAATTCTGGAATTGCTGTTTCTGTTAAAAAATATCCATATCAACTTGATCGTCAGCAGAATCTAAGGTAGCTCTAGAATCAGGTAAGCTGCTAGGAGGTGAAGGTATTATAAGCACGCGATAAGATGAGCGATCGGGTTCCAAGTCCTCATTCGGTAAGTTTCCTTTAACTCCGTAAACATAGATGACAACTTTGAAATTTGAAATGCACTATACACTGACATCTAGTGGCTAATACACTAAGCTTTATCATGTCCGCCCTATTTCGTTTTGATCAATTTCTAGGTTAATTAGCTAACCAGTTTATAACAGTCATGTTAGAATTAGAAATTTAGTTCATCCTTGGCAACATATACATGTTATGAGACACGTCAAAATGTATAAATGAAGCGTATACATAAGGTCAAATTGATTACATACAATATACACAGTAAGCAGCTTTTCTATGGATTCATGTGGTATTTGCATAGACTAATTTACTACAAGAAATGCCATAATATGAATATTACAGGTTTGTGAATGTACTATGCTCCCAGTGCTCATTTACATGGTTATAGTTCTAAAAATGCATTACCGTATAAAAACAGTGTGCATGCAACAATTTCTTAACCTTATTCTTAAAGTGTTTTAATGATGCAGCTTGTTTAAATGAATTTGGAAGTTTATTATATAACATTATCCCTTTGTAGTTAAAGCTTCCTTCATAAAGGGTAGTTTGGTGCGCTCGAATTGCCAGTATATCCTTTGCATGAGTGTGGTGGTAATGTACATCAGCATTTACTTGAAAATGATTTATATTTGTATGAACATTTGTGGATGTTATGGCTCTCGAAAGGGGACACCTCCATATAACTGTTATTTGAATGCAATTGAGCTGGCATGGGCAGAACTAAGGAATGTTTTCAGAGGATGCAACGTTACTTGTGTTATCTTTGCTTATCTTACACGCTATTTTGCTGAACTGTGTTTTTCAAGGTTGACCACACTGCAGAAATAAAAGAGCATTAGCTCTTGCTTCTTCCCCTTTGCCCGCACCACACCGTAAGTCCAGAGATCATCTTATCTTGCGCGTACTGTATTGAAACTTCTAGTCCATGAGGAATGAATCTTGTTGCCGACTTTAAATTTGGGTACATAATTTTGTCCTTGTTTTTCTTATTACATTACACATGCAAAAATAGCAATTACAGCAATGATCCTGAGGTTCACTCCAAACCCTATGCTGAATGGAAGGCCCATGGCTCCACTATCGTAGGTTTTCAAGGCAGTTTTACAAATTACATGGGGAGTGCATAACTTTTCCTGTCTCCTAATTCTGCTTTAAAATACCCAGAGTATAAATGGTTCACCAATGCAGATATTGGCCACTTCTGCCCCTTCATTATGTAGCACCCACACACGTAACAGAATGAGACTTGCTTATTCACACATCTTCAAATTTCTGACACACTCACCATTTTCACAGCAGAACAAAATATAAACAACAGTTCAGACATTCACCATACTCACGATGTAACTAATTGTTGCTGGACAAAGCAGTATTAAGAATTTTGCCATTACCACAAAGTGCAAAAATGCAACTCTGTATTTCAACAGTGCATTTCATCTGTAACAATTCTAAAAGTATGCTGATATCAGAGAGTCTAGTGGAATGGTGTTGTATAGGCAATCACACACAAGAATAACAAAGCAGAACACAGTTACACTAATAACAGCTGATTTGCTGTTATTGCAAAGCAGTACAGAGTAGCAGTGAAGTATTTTAAGACAGTATATCACAATTATTGTGAAAACTTGATTCGGAACAGAGAAACCAGTGACATTTCTCAAATCAGGAGACCTTGTTTAGTCATAATCACTTATCAGATGCTTTGCCACAAATATCATGCTGGGTAGTATAATTACTGAACACGGATCTTTTAGGAAAAATCTATAGACTATGAAGCTCTTTGAAGACAAATGTCTTTGCAGCCTCTGTAAACTATGAGGGCTGTTCAATAAAGAATGATCATAATTTGTTTACGGTCATAATTTTTTGCACTAAAATTCAGTCTTAATATATTCTGTTAGCTTAATGCGAAATAAACACACCATACTCCTGGTTCCTGCCTGTGAAAACCAGGTAAGTTCAGACATGTTCAGTATTGCCTACCGCAGCAATGGCGGTTAACACGCAAGGAATAATATGTGGCTTTGAAATTCCACTTTCGTCTCAACAAATCTTCAGTTGAGGCCTATACAATATTACAGGAGGTCTATGGAGAGTCTTTTCTTACCTTCAGCGCAGCTTGAAGGTGGTTTAAAAAGTTTAAAGAGGGGAGACAATCAGTTTCAAAGGAAGGTGGACTCGGTGTTCCAGTTACTGCTCTTACGGAAGGAAACATCAACACTGCTGCTGCCATTGTGAGAGAGGATCGACGAATTACCTTAAGATCACTTTCTGAAACACAGAGCATTTCATTGGGTGCCACCCACACATTTTTGACACAATCATTGCACATGAGACATGTTTGTGTGAGATGGGTTCCAAGACTGTTGATTCCCGAACAAAAGGACATTCGCATGCAGGTCTGCATGCAGTTAAAGTTGATGTTAGAGGAAGATCTGGAGTTTCTTTCAAACATAATCACTGTTAAAGAAATTTGGCTACATCATTTTGATCCTGAGAGCAAACAACAAAGCTCAGTGTGGAAATATCCTTCATCAACAATTCCCAAAAAAGCAAAAGTGGTTGCCTCTGCTGGGAAAGAAATGAAATGTGTAGTGTTTAATGCCCGCTTTTACTACATGCGGCACCGCAGGCGGTGACACTGATGATACATGACATGAAGATGGAGCACCGGTGGAATGAGATGGCGGGGGAAACCGGAGGTCCCGGAGAAAAGCCGCCCCAACGCCGTGTTGTCCACCACAAATCTCACTTTGCGGTCGCCTGGGATCGAACCCGGGCCGCCTTGGTGAGAGCCAAGTGGTCTAACCACTGTGCCACGGTGTGGCCTGGATACTGCTGGGAAAGTTATGGTCATCTCATTCTTTGATATTCATGGAATGGTTTATCAGCATGTTGTACCTGCACACACATCAGTAACTGGACAATACTACAGGGATGTCGTGAAAACATTGCAAGTCCATATCAAGCACCAAAGATCACATTTCTGTGAAGCAGGCTGGATGCTGCACCACGATAATGCGCAGTCGCACATTGTCAATGTTGTTGCATGAAGTGCATCCCTCACCCGCCCTATAGTCTGAATTTAGCACCATGTGACTTTTTTCTATTCCCTAACTTGAAGAAATGCCTTCATGGGAGGCATTATCCATCATCACAAACAGCAGTGAAGGCTGCAGAAGCAATTTTGAAGGATTCTCAAAAAATGGTTTAAAGACTGGCAGAAATGCTGGGACAAGTACATCACATTCAGGGGAGACTATTTTGAGAAGGACCATCAAAATTATGAGGATGAGTAAAGGTAAGTTGTCAAAAAAAATTGTGATCATTCTTTATTGAACAGCCCTCGTATTAGCAGAAACTGCTGAATACTTCATTCTGGATTGTAATTAAATTCAGGCAGATACAGATCTATGTTCAGAAGACCTCAGTTCGCATAGATAATAAAATACTTCATAGGAATGATTGTAATTTATTTTAGAAAGTTTCATAACCATGAAGGCAATAGGAAGTGCCTATGGCTGAGATGTCTTGTGTCTGTTTGTTTTCTGTTGTTCATTTGGTCCCATCACTATGCAGTGCTGTAGGACACTGAACATGCCATACAGAAAACAACCTCACCAGTTCAACATAAATCATTTTTATTACGAACCATTCATCAAAACGTGTTTTCTTATTCTTTATTTTTTGTCACCAGCAATAGATAATATTTGTAAGATTTGAAAGAAATAGAAAAATATTTTAACTGCTACTACACACAGTATTATACAATTACTCATCATCAATATACGTGAGCACAATGCCTAATTCACATAAAGATTAAAAAAAGGGGGAAAAAAGGGAAAGAAAATTAGATGTAAAAGATGATACTAATTTTATTCTCAAAGGCAGTAATTCCACTGATCTGCAAATTCAAGCTGACAATACAATAATAAATATGGAGAAATGGCTAACAGCAAATAAACTGGTGTTAAATGGGAAAAAGTCTCACTGCATGTGCATCACTCACTCTAATAGAAGTAATAAATCAGTAGGACCAAAAATTTTATATAACAAAGAAACTATTGAATATGTCTCTGAAACAAAATTTTTAGGAATTTTAATTGATAAATACTTAGATTGGAAAAGTCATATTAAAAATGTTAGCAAGGGTAAATAGAGCACATTATGTAATGTATGTATTAAAAGGCATCAGTAACCTCCAAACACTAAAAATGATTTACTTCTCTTATGTGCAATCCATGCTTGCTTATGGGATATTTATATGGGGATCCAGTAGTGAAGTAAGTGCGGTATTTATATTCCAAAAGAAAATACTTAGACTAATGCTAAATCTGCATAGGACAGCATCATGTAAACCATATTTTAGGTAAAATCACATTCTGACACTACCAAGTCTGTATATTTTAGAAACTGTGTGTTTTATAAGGGACAATATTCACTTATTCAGCATAAACAACACTGTTCATACACATAGCACTAGAAATAGTAATAAAATACACATAAAGACAGCCAGAACAACAAAACAGGTAATTTTCATATTGCATATGGGCATACACATGTATAATGAAATCACAAATAGAATCCAAAATAGCAGTCAAACTAAGTTTAGGAAAGAAGTTAAAAACCTTTTAATTGAGCAAACCTTCTACAGTGTACAAGAGTTTATTGATTACTTTAGAAACTAGTTTAAGACAGTACACATCATTAACAAATTATTGTATATACATTCTCTGATTATTGTAATGTTGCCTTTGGATATATATTATTTGTATTCATGTTATTGTTTAAACCTGTATTCAATATCTATATTCTTCAATTGTTTAAGGACTATGATACAATGAAGCACAAAATTAATACAATTTTGAGTCGAACTAATACTCAATGCTCCATTTATTGCTTGTATTTACCTAGAACGCGTTTCGTTAGGATCTTCCTAACATCATCAGCTGTTGTTAGGAAGATCCTAACGAAACGCGTTCTAGGTAAATACTAGGAATAAATGGAGCACTGAATATTAGTTCGACTCAAAATTGTATTAATCTATATTCTTGTTTAAAATTGATGAAGCCATCAATTTGTAAAAAAATTCTTAAGGTTAATAAAGACATACATACATACATACACAATCCAAAAAAATGTGACAACCATTTGTTTATGAAGATAATACATTAAACCAATACAATAATATATATTCCCTTTATTACACAGGACATTTTATAACCATCCATAAATTCTTGTACCGAGTAATAGGCGATGCTGCATAGATAGTTTTTAGGATCAGACTTATACTTATCCATTTTCCCTGAACATAGTAATTTCAAGTATTTTGAAAGGGCATTGAATATTCTGACACTTACGTAATATACTTCCTTTCTGGAAACAAGTCAATCTAGCATAAGTCAGTCTATCTGGGTTTATCTACTGGTATATGTAAAATCTGCTAGTGGAAATTATGAATCCAGTCTGCAAAATATGTCATATGGCTTTCCCCAAGGTTCAATATTAGGTCCATTACTATTTATGTTATACATGCATGGTATAAAAGATAGCGCACCAAATGCCAATATAATACACTATGCGGATGATACAACAATTATAATTAGTGATAAAGATGCAAATGCACTCGAAAGATACATGAATGCTACAGTAAATTTCATAAATAAATATTTCAGTGACTCAAACTTAACTGTAAACCCCAAGAAATGTGAAATTATAATCGTTGGTTACAGGAACATAAGTACCCCCCCCCCCCATTTTAACCATATCTAATAATATTATCAAAAATGCAGATTATGTAAACTTACTAGGATTAAATATAGACAGGATAGAGTCAACATGAAAAATTGAATGCCATGGCCGGGATTTGAACCATCGATCTCTTGGTTTCCGTCCAGTTGCTCTTAACCTTTGAGCTACCATGGCCAATGTGCCGTCCTAACATTAAATTCTCCAGTTGACTCATTTATTTCCCCGGTAGACCACTAGGGACTCTCGCATCCGAGATACACCATTTGTGGCGACCTACTATTGTAAGTCAACTGGAGAATTTAATGTCAGGACGGCACATTGGCCATGATAGCTCAAAGGTTAAGAGCAACTGGACAGAAACCAAGAGATCCATGGTTCAAATCCTGGCCATTGCATTGAATTTTTCATGTTGAATCTATCTATCAAAAACCTTAGCCTATATACGGCTAGTGTGGAGAAATGATTAATTTCCATAAATTAACTTAAATATAAACAGGATGTTAACTTATAATAGTCCTATCAACAAACTGGCACTACAAATTAGCAAAAACTTATTTGTTTTGAGAACTCTTAAAAATTACATTTCACGTACAACAGCTAAAATTATATATTTTGCCCTTATCCACTCAGCCTTATGCTATGCGATAGAAATTTGGGGTAACACCAGTAAAAGAAACCTCAGTAGTATATTCATACTCCAAAAATGTGAAATCAGATATATAGGGAATTTAAAACATGCAGATTCTTGCAGAAGTACTTTTCAGCAAAGACACTCACACTCTCGAGCTTATTTATTTATAGATCTATTCTTCACTTGGTTAATCATAAATTTCCAATGAAAACAAACTCAGATATCCATAACTATGAAACAAGGGGCAGAAATAATGAAGCTATTCCAGGACACAGAATGCACTTGTATCAAAAGATGCCTAGTTATACAGGAATAAAATTCTATAATGTACTTCCTGCTTCAATTAGAACCTGTAATAATTTAAATACATTTAAAACATTTAAAAGCCTTTCTAATAGATCATGTATTTTATGCCATTGAAGAATTTATGTATCGCTGTAAAAATAACTAGGTTTTATTGCTGATTTTAGCATATTATATTTACTTTTGGCATATTATATTTATTCCTAAATTCTATACCATTAAGTACGAGGGTGGGTCAAAAAGTAATGCCTCCTATTTTTTTTTCTCTTTTAATTGGCAAGAAAATTGAATCCAATTTACATATTTTGAAAACTACAACATTGATGATTAATTTGTCACTATTCAATATAATATCCATCCTTTTCCACAGTTTTGGTCCACCTTTTAACTAGAGCATGTATTCCAGTGTGGTAAAACACACGGTCTTGCTTCCTATGCCATTGACACACAGACGTTTTCACAGCCTCCTCATCTTCAAAATGAATCCCACAATGAACTTCCTTTAGGGGCCCGAACAGATGGAAGCCTGATGGTGCCAGGTCAGGGCTGTATGATCGGTGAGGTAAGACTTGCCATCCCAATTTATCAATTTCTGCAGTGGTGTAACGGCTGATGTATGGTCTTGCGTTGTCATGCAAAAGAAGAACATCCGCCATAGTTTTTGTTGGGCAAACTCGGCGAAGACGTGCTTTCAGTTTTATGAGAGTTCTGACATATTGGACAGAAGGTATTGTGCATCCTTGCCCCACGAAATCAATCATAAGCACACCCTTTGCATCCCAAAACACTGTTGCCATAGCTTTCCTGCCGAACGCTGAGTTTTGAACTTGTTTTCATCGGTGATGTTGTGTGATGCCATTCAATTGACTGCCTCTTTGATTCAGTTAAAAACATGAACTCACGTTTCGTCTCCAGTAAAACTTTTTCCCAGAAACTCCTCTCCCTCCAAAAGTGAAGCGCTGCAAGTGTTCGGAGGCTATTGTTTTCCTTGTTTCTTTGTTTAGGGCGGTTAACATTCTTGGTACTCAACGAACGTGAACAAACTTTTGAGTAACCCAGTTGTTGAATAATCGTCATCACACTGCCTTTACTGACGGAGGTAATGTGACACAATTCACCTGCTATTAACCGGCAATCACCATGAATGATGTCATCAACTTGCTGAATGTTGCATGGAGTCACTGCAGTCAACAGCCTGCCACCTCGCCTTTCATCTGCCAATGGTGCCCTTCAGCTACATTAAAGTAACGAAGCCGTCCCCTAACAGTGCTGACATCCACCGTTGCATCACCATACACATTTTTTAGCCTTTCGTGAATGAGAATTGGCGTTTCACCTTTCACAGAAAAATTCAATCACAGAACGCAATCTAATATGAATGTCAATGTCAGCCATTTTGCAAGAGGATGCAGTGCTGCCACCTGTTGACTTATAAAGTTACTACTGCAGGGGATTGGAGAAGAAGGTTTGAGGAATGGCGCCAAATTCAAAGTTTTCTCATAACTTATTTAAGGAAAAGAAAGATAGGAGGCATTACTTTTTGACCCACCCTCGTAATTTATGAATAGTTTGTAAATTTAATTTGATCTCTCCATTATTTTGTTATTTCTAATCGTTTACTTTTAAGAGAGAGTATTTATTACAAATAACATGGCTTAATTGTGTTCAAACACTGTATTAAGGTGCAATAAATATGAATATGAATATTAATCCTTTCTTTGTCTATTATTTATGCTATGTATATTCACATTTTGTGTAAAGTAGTTTTGATTTTTCATATGGAAATACATAAGCATAGAGATATATTCACAAGGAAGTGTTAAAATATTTAGCCTTTGAAACAGACCCTTACAGGGAGCCATAGCATAGATGCTGCATATCACTCTGATAACTCTCGTTTTTAATATAAATACTTACTTTCTCGGAGGTAGATAATCCTGCAAATTATAGACGAATCAGCTTATTATCGGTGGTTTTTTTTCCGGCCGCAGGCTCTGAGGAGTAAACACCACACAGCATGGGAAAGAAGAAGACAGCATCCAGGAAGAAGAGCCAGGCAGCGAAGCTGCCTTTACCGCAGCTCTCGCCAGCCAGCTCTTGAGCGCCGTCTCCCGCCTCACTGCCGGTGCCGGCAGTCGAGAGGTAGCCTCCCGCCGCACCGCAGGGGAAGTTCTAGGTGGCCAGGACCGCTTCCCCTGTCACGCTGGATGTCCGCCCAGCGCCCAGTCAATCACCGCATCACCTGACTGCTGGAGCTCCCAGCACCAGTCCGAAGCTGCCTTTATCGCAGCTCTCGTCAGCCAGCTATAATTGAGATCGGGACGAGGCGCATGAGGAGAGGTTCTGATTCGTGTGTGCTGATGGTTCGCCTCTGACAAGGCAATATACGGAGTGTTCGAGTGGCCTTAGTGTTGTGCGACGAAACCTTTTTTGTGAAGGAGTAAAGTGTGGGGTGAACAAGTGTCAGTGCAGTGCTAGTGCGCAAAGTGACGCATATTAAAGGAACAGCCAGCAAAAATCAACGTGAGATGCCCATCCGTGTGCCCTTCTTGCACAAAAAGGTGGCATCCCTTCGCATGCAGGCCAAGCCACCCGCTCCAAGCGGCTGGCGCGCAACAGCCTACGGCAAAAGATGGCGCCAGTAACACCGCCAACGTCCTCCCCAGCTCCCGCTGGCCAACTGGCTGGCAGAGGACTGGTGCCGAGCGGCAGCAAACCGCCTGCTTTTATAACCTTGCAGCAGCCAGCCTGCAGGAGCAGCCAGCCCTCTCGCCACTCATTGGCCGAGGAGCCCATGCTGGTGGAGGGTGCAGCAGAAACTGCAGTTCCTACGGAACTTAAGGAACAGTATTACAAACTTGAAAAAGAGGTCGCCGACCTACAAAAGGAAATACAGTTTTATAGAGACCTGCTTAATAACCAGGATGCAGATTCCCCGAACGTCCAAAAAATCGCAGCCGACCTTGGTAACTGCTACCGGGACCACGCCTGTAAGAAGCGACAGCTGGTGGATCTGGGTGCAGACTGGCAGCCCGCCCCAGCCAGAAGCAGCGAGGGGTGCTTCGCCGAAACGGACCAACTTCCCCAAAAAATAGGGACCAAAATAACAAAACACCAGATACCACCAACCACAGCAATTGCCAACAAATTTCAAGTGCCAACTCCAGATGAAACGGAAGACCGCGAAGAAGAGCCACCCGCCGAACCGCAATCCTCACACCAAAATTTCCCCCCCTACCATGACCCCAGCGACCGAACAGGCAAAATCCCACACAACAGCACCCACCCCAACAGACACTACCAGCCACACCCATAACTTCCACCAGCACAACCACAACTGAACCAAAGGAGGCCCAAAGACCACCGAGGATTATTATCCCGGACACAAAAGCAATCACCAAGGTCCTGTATCTGCTCCGCACAGCACTGCCAGCCGACTCCTTCACGCTGCCGACCACGAGGAACTGTGTCAAGCTGTTCCTCCAGAGGAAGACTGACGCCGCCCCTACCATGGAGTTGCTGCACAAAGCAGGTGAGCAGCACTACAGCTTTGCTCCAAGAAGCGAGCAGCCCCTCCGTTATATGGTAAAACGGCTCCCAGTCGACCTGGAGGAAGAGGACGTCAAAGAAGACCTCATCCTCAAAGGATACACAGGAGTGCAAGTGCGACAGCTGCGGGTACAAGGGCGACCTCTACCAAATTTCCAAATGGCCATGGACAGGACCACAGGTAATCAAAGCTTTATCAATGAAAAAGTGATCTGCCATCTGATGGTTGCCATAGAGGTCCTGAAAACAAACAATAACATCACCCAGTGCTACAGCTGTCAGCAGCTGGGTCATACGTTTAAATTTTGCAAAATGACCTCTAGGTGCGTCCTATGTAGTGGCTTCCACCGCTTGTCGGCTTGCCCAGAAAAGGCCAAGCAGGTCGTCCTACCCCATTGTGCCAATTGTGGGGAAACGCATCCTGCAAGCTATAGAGGGTGCGAAACGTGCAAGTATGAACGCCACCGCCGCCAACTGGCAACTATAACCAGGGCAAATCATGGTGCCCAACCAGGGCCACGCCCCATCGTCAACCTGGCTCTGGTACAGCCCGGTCTCTCCTACGTGAGGACCGCGCAGATGCAAACGGCAACCATGCCATCTACAAGTGGTCCAGCATCTCCCCCCACTCAGGTATCATCCTCTGACCTGAGTGGTCTGAAAGAGCTGTTTCAGCTCATCAAGGAGTTCAACCTCCCAAAAATCCATTTAAATTAAAATCCTTTGCTGCAACAATAAAAAGTTTCACAGGCACCATGGATAAATTAGAAGCCATCACATGCTTTTTAAGCGAAATCTTTGATTAAATAGCATCTGTAAGTGGAGCCATAACTTTAACTCATGCTCTCCAGTGGAACGCTGATGGTATTCACAGGAAGCAACACGAACTTGAAAATTGCCTGCGGCGTAACAAAATTGATATCGCATCTATTTGCGAAACAAAATTAAAAGCAGAGATAAACTTTAAGCTACAGGGGTATCAAATCTTTCGGACTGACAGATTTGGCAGCCCGGGGGGAGGAACCGCCATTTTATTAGAAAACCATGTTGCCCACGCTTCCGTAACACTACCAAGATTAGCTACATTAGAGTCCACAACACTTAAAACTCATATTAATAATACAATGGTCATGTTGGTGGCAATTTACAAACCCCCACAACTACCACTTCATACACGAGACCTCGAGCAAATCCTGTTATGAAGGAGCATGTTGTAAATCACAGGAGAATTCAAAGCTCGGCACCCCTGATGGCATGCACGCTGAGCAAACGCAGCAGGAAATCTCCTGGTAGAGTTTATAACAGAAAATGATGACATTGAGGTGCACCTCCCGGATGACCCAGCCTTTTGGCACAGATCAGGACGAGAGGATCCTGAAATTTTAGATTTCGTTATTTCAAACAATATGGCGATTGCACAAAACTTAAAAGTGTATCACAGCTTGGATTCTGACCATCTGCCTGTGCATTTCGAGACAAGAAGCGCCATTTCTGCCAGCACCCCTGGAAACAGGCAACGTGCCGACACGAACTGGGATGCTTTCACGCTTGCAATGCACAGAATGGCACAGCCAAAGCTGTCATACAGCAACGAGGCGGAGATAGATATCGCCGTTGAAAATTCCACCGCCTCGCTGCGCCCGGCCAGAAAAAGTGCCACCACATAAACCACAAGCCCACCCAGTTTCTGCACATACCCAGAGGTGGAGCTTCTCATTGCTAGGCGAAGGCGCTTGCTGAGGCTCTGGAGGCAAACCCGCCAGCTCGAATACAAAGTAGCAGCAAATTGGCTGCGTAAAACCATTCGGCGTCAAATTCATATTAACAAACTTGACCTGTGGGAAACCAAAATGAAAAGTGCCACACATTCGGACCATTCCTTTTGGAAATAACTTCAGGCATTTAAGACCTCCTCAAGCGACAACACCAGCACTGAGGCCCTTCATACTCGCCTCGGCCTGCACTTCTCCGCAGAGGAGAAAGCCGAGGTGTTCGCCGATTGGCTAAAAGACAGTTTCTCTGAAAACCCTGTGGTAAACCCTGCCATAGAGCGGGAAGTAAACGAATGGGTACAAACATGGGTGGCGCGGAAGCGAGAGCAACTATTCCACCTCATTACGCCGCAGGAAGTTTACAAGCTCATTAGGTCACTTCCTAATGGGAAAGCCGCCGGCCCTGACAGAGTGACTAATGAGGAACTTAAACACCTCCCGAGGAAAGCCCTGGTGCACCTAACAAAGATATTCAGTGCTTGCGTGCAGCAAAACTACTTCCTAGCATCTTGGAAGCTAGCCAAGGTAATAATGCTTAAAAAACCAGGGAAGAGCGCCAGGCACTCAAAATTACCGCCCCATTGGTCTCCTGTCAGCAATTGGTAAACTGCTTGAAAAACTCATCCTTTCTCGACTCAAAAATCACATTTCGGAAACAGATGAACTTTCAAAATACCAATTTGGCTTTAGAAAAAGACACTCCACAGAACTACAACTATTAAGACTTACCGACGATATCACAGAGCAGTTTAACAATAAGGCTTCAACGTTGGCATTATTTTTGGACGTAGAAGCTGCTTTTGACCGGTGCTGGCACAGAGGCCTACTCTACAAGTTGCACCAACAATTTCCCAGACACGAAAATTACCTATACCAGCTGCACATTTTTCTAGAAAACAGACGCTTCTACGTCCAAGTGGGTCGCTCCTCTTCACATAAGCGAACCATGCAAGCTGGAATACCACAAGGGGCAATAATGTCCCCATATTTGTATATATTGTACTCCAATGACTTCGCCGTGGATGCTAGATGTAAGGTTGCCATGTATGCTGACGACACCGCCATCTACAACCACCACAAAAATGCAAAATACGGACTTTTGGAAATGCAGCGGTACACTGACCGCTTCCTCTCATGGTGTCATGATTGGAAAATCAAAATTAATGCCGGAAAATGCCAGCTGATTTATTTCTCTAACCAGCTGAACCCTCTGGCCATGGACCTAACGGTCGGTGGTCAAAGATTGCACTGTCGTCAGCATGTTAAATACTTAGGCGTCACTATGGACAAAAAGCTACTCTGGAACGCCCACATACAAGATAATGCCAACAAAGGTCGGCAGAGGCTAAAGTTATGCGCCCCCATCTTCTGTAGCAAGGAAGAAAACTGGAAACAAAACTCATACTATATAAATCATTCATTTTATCTGTGGTGCTCTACGCATGCGCAGCTTGGGCTCATGCATCCAAAACATATATAAAAAAACTACAAACTTTGCAAATCTTAGCACTCCGAAAAATTATCTGTCCCCCACTATCAACAAACAATATCACCCTCCACCAAGAATGCAACATCCCTACCATAGAATCAGGAATAAAAAAATGAACCAGGTCAGTATGGGCAAAAATACACCATCACGACAACCCAATAATCAACAACATCGGTGTCGGCGAGCCTAAACACCACAAACTCAAGAGAATAAAAAAGTTCTAACGGCTCAGCCGCCACACCTGAACATCCCCATACCGACCAGCCCAAGGCAGCACATATATGGAGAGGTCGCCCAAAGATCACCTGACCCGCACAGGAAAACAGCAGGAACCGTGTAAATATTGTACATAATGTATATAGTGATATCAAAGTGTGTATATGTATGGCTGGGAAAGGAACGTGCTGGCCGCGACCTGCTTATGTATGTGTGTGTGTAAACTGGTGAGTTAGTGAGTGTACAGTGTATATAGTGAGAAAAAAAAAAGTGTTGAAAAAACATAAAGACAAAATCAAACACTAAACTATATTTAAAAGCTGTTCTCGGTGGCCAACAGGGCTACTGTATGGGCTTTTATGGTAACTATAACATACAACCTAGCATCTTTTTAAAAGCAAATTATATACCCATGAAAATATCTGCCTGTAAGCCCCGCCCAATGTAGGGGTACCAGGCCATGTACCTTCTTTAAGGTCTAAATAAATCAAATAAAAAAAAAAAGCCAGCACTCGAGCGCCATCTCCCGCCTCGCGGCCGGTGCCGGCAGTCGAGAGGGAGCCTACCGCCCCACCGCAAGGGAAGGTCTGTGCGGCCAGACCCGCTTCCCCCGTCACGCTAAATGTCCGCCTGGCGCCCAGTCAATCGCCGCATCACCTGACTGCTGGAGCTCCCAGCACCATTCGACCAGTTCTATACAAGAAACCATGGAGGGCGATAAAGCACAATGCCTTTTTACATATTTAGCTGAGATTAATACCTTTATAGGATCAGAAAAAATGACCGTAGATAAAAAGAAGACAATTTTTGCTCTTCTAGGATAATTCCAGAAGGAAATGGAGAAATTGAAGTTGCAGAAGGAAAAGGCAATCACAGAGGCAAAAATGTATAGAGAATTATATGAAAAATCTAATGAGCAACCAACACCTGCTTTAACCTTTGCACAAGTGTCTGCTCAATCTGTGGATATGCAAAAAACTATGGCATTTCAGAGGACGGTGATGACCAAAAAACATACTATTTTTGTCTCATCAACGAGCAATCAAGATGCCTGAGAGGTACCAAAAATAATCACAACAAAGCTTAATCCTACACAAGAAAAAATCAAAATTAGAACTCTACGTCCTGCAGAAAAAAATGCAGTGGTTATAGAAACTGTAACGGAAGATAATTTGAAGAAAATTATTGATAGTAAGAATCTCAGGGATCAGAGTATTAAAATTGAGAAACCTAAGAAACGTAATCCCTTAATGTTTATCTATGACACACTTACTGGAATTAAAGAGGATGAACTAAAATGTGACATATACATGCAAAATTTAGAGGATGCGTTGTCACGTAAAGAGTTTGATGAAGGTTTTAATTTGAAGTTTAAAACAGGTAGAAGAGACAGAGCAACTGTCCTTCATGTTGTGGAGGTGTCCCCCCATATCAGAAAACTTCTAATTCAAAAAGGAAGGCTGTACATTGGGTTCCAGTCTGTAAATATTAAAGATTTTATCTCCGTGGCAAAGTGTGCAAAGTGCCAGGATTTCGGTCATGTTGCAAAGTTTTGTACCAGGGCCCAAGTCTGTGGTCACTGTGGTGAATCAGGACATGATAGAAAGGATTGCTCCAAGGATAAGCAACCGGCTATTTGTATTCCTTGCAGTATAAGGAAAAAGAATTGCGGTGGCAAGAAGCAGTGTCCGACATACAAACGCTTTTGGGAAAGACTAATAAGCCGCACTAACTACGAATAATGGATCTTGATCCAGTTATAATTAAGAGAAAGAAACCGAAAAGGAATACCCCAAGTAGAATAAGAAGGAATTTAAAAAGAGTAATTGAACATAAGCTAGATTAAGACAACTTAACCTGCAGACTTCTGATAAGTGTATCCAAACAGATTCTTCCAGTTATTATGATTATTTTGTTAAATCCTCTGATAGCAACTGTCTAATGGGTATGGAAGATCACATGTCTGCTGATTCTTCTATATCTAAAGATCAAAATGTAACCAAACCACCTTTACCACCCAAGACCAAAATCAAGAAAAAATTTCGTGAAATGAGTGATCATCAAAGTTCCAGCAAAATAGATGTTTATATGGATGAGATTATACCGTTTCCCAAATTGGTTCTTCATAAAACCAACAGTATTGTTCCTCAAAATTCTTACAGAGTTTCAATTACAGTAGACTATGATAAAATACTAGAAAGCTCTGAAGAGAAGGAAATTGCTCAACATGCAGAGAAAGAGCCTGATAAGCTTTTCACATTGACTGGCATTTATCATGTAATTGAGAATACTATGCAATTAAGTAGACTTGAAGAACGTCAAATTTTATTAGCAGCCCTGCATCATGTCATAAGATATATCCATGAAAAGGGTGATTCTATAGTTGTCCCACTACCTGATGCCATAGATCGTATGGAATTGAAAACTCATAATATTACAACAGAGCCTAAAGAGCTTAAGGATTTATTGGAAGCTGTCTTTGAAAGAAGGAACGAATATTTAGATCTGGATGAAGTTTATTTGCACTTTGTAAAAAGCTACGGCAGGATAGTGGTCGATATGACTCAACCTTAGCGAAACTGTTATGCTCATGTACAACATGATGGGGCAAATTATCCTAAAATATCCCGTCCAAAAAGCTCCAGTATCAGACCTATAATACCTAGGATTCATTCCACCCACTCAAGTGCTCCATTCAAGAATAAATATTATTCCTTAAAAACCAATACCTATAAATCCCCTTCAAAGAAAAATCATACAAATATATTTAATATCATCCAAAGCTCCACGTCAAAACAAAAACAAAATATTAAATCTTCAGGAATAGCCAGTATAAAGAAATCAAAATCAAAGTGCTCACGTACCACTTCTAGTACAGTTCCTGACTGTATGCCACAATCATTGTCGTCAAGTAAGCTTCTAGGGCAAAATATGTTTAATAGTATAAAAGAGTATTAAGAATCAGTTGAAGGGCGTTTTTCATCTGGAGGTAAAAATTCCTGCAAGTAAAATTTATAATTAAGTAATGATTAATTTAGATTCCATAAAGTTATTAAAAATTGTTCAAATTAATGCCCAAAGAAGTAAATTAGTGATGACAGAATTAGGGAAACTCATTGATGAGCTGAGTATCGATATTCTCTGCATTCAGGAGCCGTATCCTATAAATAGTAAATTGGTTCATATGGCAAGGGTAGTTGTGGATCAAAATCCAATGTCTGCAATAGTTATTACTAATAACAATCTACAAGTAATAAATGTATTATAGTTTTCAGATTCACATACTAACTGCGTGGAAATCTTATACGGAAATGGTTCATTTATTCTGGTAAATTTATATTTCCAATACAGTGAAGATATATATATATATATATAAATAAGGAAAATTAGGAATATCTGTAATTTCTTCAGATTCAGAGATATTTTATTGGTAATGGATTCCAATGCCAAATCTCCCTGGTGGCATTCTGCCACTAGAGATGCACGAGGCGATAAATTAGAAGAATTCATTTCGGAATTAAATATATGTATTCTAAATCAACCTCACAATCCACATACATTTGAGAATCGAGCTGGAGCAGTATCAAATATTGATCTTACTTTATGTAATTATAAATTGCTCAATAAAATCTATGGATGGAAAGTCAGTCAGGATATGACCTCGAGTGATCATAGATTGATTTATTTTTATTTTAAAATTGATACAACTTCCAGTTCTAGCTCAAATTACTCAAACTTAAGGAAAAATGTTTCACAAGCAAATTGGGATAGATTGAAACACCTCGTTAGTGATGCGTTTATTAATGGTAACCATGTACTTAATAATGAGGAAAAAAATCACCCACATAATCACGGATGCCATAAATAAATCAGTTCCGAATCTGAGGACAAAGAAATTCAGTGATAATATATGGAATGATGCATTGGAAACAGCAAGGAGAAAAATGCGTAAATTAAGGAAAATTTATCAGAGATCTATGATTGATTCACAAAGGCAGTATCATTTAACACTTTATGGGAATGCCAAGCAGAAGTTTAAAACCCTTTTATTTGATACCAGAAGCAGATCATGGATCAACTTTGTAAATGAGCAGCTAGATAATAATACCTGCGGTATACCTTATAAAATAGTAATGGAAAAGATCAAAAGACCAGAGGTAATATATACCTTAGAAAAGGAAGATGGCAGTAGAACTTCTAATTGGGTGGAGACAATCAAATATTTGCTTGAGGTGTTGTTACCAGATGATAATGCTGATACGGATAATTTATCCAATGCTGTTAAAAGAATAGAATTGAATTTAACTTATTACAATTATGTTATTCTACCATTTGATGTATCAGAAATCAGACAGATCTTCAACAAATTGAAGAAAAAGAAATCATGTGGGCCAGATAATATACCCAATGAAGTTTTAATACAATTACAATATATTATAATACCATATATGGCCAAATTGTTGAATAATTGTCTTTGGAAAGGCTGTTTTCCAACATGTTGGAAAATAGCTAGAGTAATAATTTTGCAGAAAGGGCAAGATAAATATCTATCTAAGGCCAAAACGTATCGCCCAATCTGTCTCCTCAGTGCACTGGGAAAAATTTTTGAACATCTTATAAATAAACGTATACAGGAATTTGGTCAGATGATTGGTTTAAATGAAAGACAATTTGGATTTAGAAAAGGTCGCTCAACCGAGGATGCTATTAATAACATTTTGGATACAGTCAGAAATTGTAATTCTAAGTATATTATTGGAATATTTATTGACACCTCGGGGGCATTTGATAACCTCTGTTGGCCCTTCTTTTTTCATAGGCTTGGGCAAAAGAACTATCCTTTAGCATTATATAATATTCTTAAAAGCTATTGCCAAGATAGAGTGGTTTTTATTGAAGGCGTAAATAAATCCATCTTCAAACATATCACCAAAGGATGTCCTCAAGGATCAGTGTTAGGTCCCACCTTTTGGGACATTGTGATGGAAACACTTCTGGAGACAAGTGAATATGTAACCACTAATGTTATAGCCTATGCTGATGATGTGGCATTCCTAATTGTGGCAAATTCAAGATCACAACTGGAAATGGGAAAGCAAGAGATTTAATGGAAAACTTATACTCGTGGTGCTTGGAAACTAAATTAGAAATTGCACCTCATAAATCAACTTATACATTATTGAAAGGTGTACTGAAAAGGTATCCAATTATCAAGTATGATAATAAAGCTATTAAAAGGAGTAAGGAAACTAAATATTTAGGTGTAAAATTAGATGAGAAATTAAATTTTGTGGACCATATAGATTATACAAGAAGAAAATCAGAAAATGTTATGCAGAAATTAACAAGGATTATAAATACCAAATTTAAAATCTCCTTAAATAATATAATAACCTATCATTATACTATTTTTGGCTCTATAATAACATATGCCGCTGGTGTCTGGGCAAATAAGATTAAGATTATTAACAATAAAAAGCGATTAAGAAGTGCTCAACGTAAGATATTGTTAAGACATATAGGAGCCCTCTGCACCACCCCTACAATGGCTCTTTTGATTGCTACTGGCATATGGCCTATCGATTTACTTATACGTTTGAGAGGTGCTATGTTCTGCCTTAGACATAAAAATTGGGATAAAATTAAGGATATTATTGGCAGAAGATGTTTTAATAAAATTGATATTAAGAAGGCGTTATTAATGCAGTGGCAAGAACAATGGGAAAGTTTAACTGTAGGCAGAAGAACTTACGAAATATTTCCATCGGTATTTGAGAGAATAAAATTACAACATATCAAACCAACGAAAGGATTATTACATATTTTAACTGGACATGGTCCTTATGGAACATACTGGTTAAAAATTGAAAAGATCGTCAATAATGCAAATTACAGAGTTTGTGTTATAGTTGACAATCCCGAGCATGCTATATTTGAATGTCAGAAGTATGCCATATTGGAGGAGCAGAGACAACAACTGGGAGGAAAATTTTTAGCAGATATTATAAGGAATAAGGACATGTACACCGTGCTGGCAAATATAGCAAATGCCGTCAGTGAGATATTTTGGGAGAAGAAAATTATCAGACCTGAACCTGCTGCACCAATAGTTCTACAACCCGAACCTAGTAGACGCTCAGAGCGGCTGAGAAATCAGGATGCTAATTTACTCCAACCACCCCAGATGGTGAGCAATGCAGATACGGAGGTTGACATATCTCAGTATAGGTAGAGGTTTTTATGTCTCCATGGGCCTGGCGGATGGGGCGGAGAGAAGGATTATTCATCCTAATATGCATGCAGATGAAGTTTATAAGGATTACAAGTGATGTCTAGATGAGTGGAGGACCCAACATGAAATAGCGTCCAGTATTCCGGAAGAAGAAACTTAATTTTCAGGGAATATTGAATTGTTTAAATTTGGTCATAGTGTTGTGATAGTGATAGTGCAGTGTAAAGTGTTTTGTGTCGAGAAGTGAGGAATGAGTTGAAATGGGGGAGGATTCCTCCCCCTATTAATTATTTATTTTTGAATAGGGTTTTTTGGTTTAAGGGAGGGGGCCTTGCCCCCTCCTGTATGAATATTAATTGAGTTTTGTTGAAGTGAGGAGTAGTGAAGTGTTTGGTGAATGATGTGGAGGTTATGGAGTTGGGGGAGAGTAGAAGGAATTTGATGAATTACATGGTATGGAGTTTAAGGTGGGAATTGGATATGGAAGAATATTTTGTTTTTGTGTTAAGGATGGTGATTATAGAGATTGAGGTGAATGTTGGTGTATTGTGATTTAGGTTTAAAGAATTTTATTGTTGATGTGTTGTAGGTGAGAAGTGTTAGAGTTTGAGGTGGATGTTGATGTGTGAATTGTTATAGATTAAAGTGGAATTTAATTGGTTAAGGGGAGTTTTAGAGAGATTGAGTGGAAGTGTATGGGTTTTTAAAAGGGAATTGTTAGAGATTATGGTCGATATTGATGTGTTTATAAAAGTTTTGTAAGAGTTTGAGGTGGATGTTGATGTGTTTTTAGGAGTGATTGAATAGAGAGTGAGGTGGTTATTGATGAGTTTGTGAGAGGAGATTGGAGGAGATTGAGGGGTGATTGAAGTATTTTAGGAGTGAATTACTAGAGTTTCATGTGGATTTTTATATGGTGAATTTGAGGAGAATTTGTATAATAGATTATTATGTAAATAGAAATGTTTGGGTAAGAGTGTATTGTTTTGTTAAAGTATGTTGTTGGTTTTGAAATTTTAGAGTGTTGTTTGTTTAAAGAATATAGAAAAGATTATTTGTTGTTATAGAGTAATATTGTTGAATTGTTTAATTGAAGATATATTTTGGTTAATTAGATTGTTTTAATTTTTATATGAGTGAATTTTAAGGTGGAAGTCATAATTTTAAATGAATTTAAAAAATTGATTATTATTAAAAAAAATTGGATTTTTATGGGATTTGATATGATGGATAATATTTTGTTAAATAGATGAGATGTATTTGATTTGGATAATTGTATGTGATTGTATTAGTATGGTGGTTGATTATGATAAAAAGGAGTTAATTAATTTTTTATATATCTGATGAATAGATGGTATGTGATGTATGAGAATAAGGTGTATTAAGTATTTGTTAAATTATTTTGGATGATTGATAAAATGAAATGAATATTTTTTGTATGTTTGGTTTTTGTATTATTATAAAATAAATTTTAAATTTTTATGTATTTGGTATAGTTATTATAACGATGTTTTTTTAATGTATTTAGTATGTATGAGGGTCTTATCTTTGTATGATATGATTAAATGAGTTGATATGAATGTTGTAAATGATTTTGTTGTGTTAATAAGAAATTTTTAATTTTTAAATTTTGTATGATCAGATGAGATGAAATAAATGTATTGTATGACTGGTTTTGTATTGTAAATTTTTAAAAATTTACATTTTATTAGATAAGATGAATTAAATATGTTGAATAAATTAATTTTGGTTGAAGTATTTATGTAACGTATATTGGATAATTTTGATGAGTAGATGATATGAGATGAATAATTGTCAAGAAGAGGTAAATGTTATTTTAGTTTAAATTAATAATATAGAATATTTTTATTCTATTGAAGTATGTTTTGAATATGATAATATGTTCATGTGAATATATATAGAATGTGTAGAATAATTATATGTTATGAATTTTGTTAGATAATTTTTAAAATTGTATGAATGAGATGGTTGAAATAAGTTATTTAATTCGATGTTATAAAGTATTTGATTTAAATGAGTTTTGAAGTTATTTTGTAGTTTTAAGTGTAAATTATTTTGTGACATTTAATACTGGGTGCCAGTATTTAATACCGCATGCTGGTATATTTTTTCTTTTTGTGTAGTTGTAGATATTTAGCTGACTGCCAGTTAAATTATTTACTGGATTCCAGTAATTTTGTAGTTAATTTTAAATTGGTAGTCTTTCTATGATTTTTTTATTTAAATTGTTTTATTTTATTTTTTTGTTTATATTATCTGAAAAGTGATTATGTAGTTTGTTGTTTTTTGTATAATAAATGTAAAATTTGGAAATTACGTCCCGGATTTAGTAATTAAGTACCGGGACGGAGAATTTTCAGATTTTATTTATTTATTTATTTGTTTATTTAGTCGACCAGTCGCAGCACCGCAGGAACCTCCACAGCTCATTGTTGCAGATACCCAGCCGCCAGCACCACATCATCCGACTACAGCCAGTACTACTACGACTATCTTCACAGCAGTAGTTGTCGGAGCGCCTCGCGACCTCCCTGCAAGATTTCTTCTCACAGTGGCATTACAGAAGTGGCCCTCAGTTCTGAGTACCACTCGCATTGCATCACAAAGGGGACCAACCACTTGTGTGCGCCTGCGGTTTGCGGTTCTTCAAGATCGCGACGCAGCCTTGAAATCTGGCCTGCCCATTTTGGGCCAGCGCCTGAAAGTAGAGGCGAGCAGACTGCAGCGCCGCACCCCGTGCAGGCACTGCTGTGCCTACAAACACAGCGCCAACACGTGCAACGCACCTCCACGGTGCCACTACTGCGGATCCCCAACTACAACGGCATCCTGCAGAGCCCACGATCTCCGCCACCGCCGCAGGTACTGCGCCACGTGCAATGGCCTGGGCCATTTCATAGGATAGGCGCAGTGCCCTACTTATCCACGCGGAGACTCACAGGACACAGCACCCCGGAGGGCAGGCGCCAACAAGCCTGCGGGATGGCAGCAAGCCCTTGGTTGCCTCCGAGAGGACCTGCAGGGTGTCACCCTCGAGGAGCTCCTGACAACTACACTCCACGTCGCCAACCACCGACCTCCAGCGGAAGAGTTCAGGATCTCCACTCTGAGGTCCTTAACCTCAAAATTCGCCTGGGCAACCTGGAGGAAGCCGCCACCGCTGCAGTCCAACAACAAGACGCCAATCACGCTGCCCTCATTGACTTACAAGACCGACTGACTTCCATCCACGGACTACTGATGAACGGAACTATCACACTAGACCGACTCTCCCCCACAGTTACACAGCTTCAACAGACAGCAGAGAACATACACGCCCAACTACAACAGACAGAACACCAAGCCAATGAGCAACAAGTCATCCTAGCCTCACTCCAGCGTAAGATGCAACGCATCGAAGCTCAACTTAACAAACGACCTCAGGACAATTTAGACGCCAGACTTGCACAACTCCCTCAACTCAACAACATGACCTCCCCTCTCGACAAGATCATCTCCTCCGCACGACTGACAGTACTCCAACCGCCAACAGCAACCTCAACTGACAACAAACAAAGACTAAGACACAGACTTGAAACCTACCTCACAAGAGCCTGGAAACGGCCCCCCAGACCTGACAACTACAAGCACCTTCTGACTTACAAACAAACCCCCCGGCTCAATTAGCCGCCAAAGCGCCCTACCATCCACGCGCTATGGTCAGGGCCTTTGGGTCATGGCCGCCGCCTGGCCTGCATTCCTCTACCCACAGCTGCTATGGGCAGCTTGCACAGCAACAGCACCTCGACTAATGGGAGTGCTCTTAGCGGAACCCCGACAGGCTAAGATAAAGCCGCTAATAAAAACTAAGTACCCTATTAACACCTCTAAAATAAATAAACATTAAAAAAAAAGAATATTGGTGTTAGGTAAGATATATACTGGAGTTTTGGCACAGAAAATACGAAAGTTGGCAGAAGACGAGAGCAACCTATCAGATTTCCAAGCAGGCTTTAGACAAGACAGAACAGTGGATAATATCTTTGTAATAAGCATGTTGATAAGTAAATATTTAGCAGATAAATGGGGGAGGCTATATATGTTATTTATTGACTTGGAAAAGGCCTTTGTTACAATAAATCGCGAAGCACTATGGTACAAATTGAGTAAAACAGGAATGAGTAGCAGATTTATTCAGAGTTTACACATTATATATTCAGACAATGAGTTTTGTATAAAGGTGGCAAATATTGAAGTAGAAGATTCATTCAGAATAATATAGGATTGAGGCAAGGCTGTAATTTCAGTCCCATACTGTTTAATCTGTTTATAGATGATATTTTAGATGCAATTAGAATGGAAAATAGCATGTGCCAAAAATTAATAACAGGGAAATACCTGCATTGCTATTTGCAGATGATTTAGTAGCAGGAGCTATTTCCAAAGTGGGAATTAATAGAGAAATTGAAGCAATAGATAAATTTTGTAAGGAATGGAGTCTTAGAATTAATGTAAACAAAACCAGAATTATGGTATTTAAGAAAGGCAACAAGTTAAGAAAAGAGGAGAAGTGATACTGGCAAGGAAGAGAAATTGAGGTGGTCAATACATTTAATTATCTAGGATTACAATTAAACAGTAAGGGGGGTTGGACAGAGCATAAGAGAATGGCAATGGCAAAAGATAAAATTGCATTAAAAGCTATTAAAGCTAGCCTAGATAAATTACCAGGAATGCAAATAAAACAGCTGGAGAGAATTTATACAGCTGTAGTAGAAGCAAAAGTGCTATAGGTTGTGGTGGAGGGGGATGCAAATATGAATATGATACATAGAAACTTTTGCAAACAAGTTTTGGACTTACCACAAGCTTCACCAAATGGAGTGGCGCAAGCAGAATTGGGAAGACTGGGAACTAGAGGGATGATGATGGAAAGGGTTTAAAATATTGGGCGAGAATTAGAAGTTTAGATGAGCAGAATATTCTGCGTCAATATTTGATATTACAGGAAAGACTAAACCAGAAAAATTCATGGCTAAATAAGATAAATGAAATTATGTTAAAAATAGGGTTGGGTGTCATATGGGAAAACAAGGAATTATTGCAAAGTGGATTTTGGAAAGAACTTAGGTTAAGAACGGAAGATATTGAAAGGCAAGAAATGTTAGGAAGCTTCAACTTGAAAAGCTCACTGGAAATTTATAGAGAGATGAAAGGGATATGGAACAGAGAAAAATACATTGATATTTGTGATAAAGCAGCAAGAAAAGGCTTTGCATGGGCCAGAATAGGGGTGTTGAAACTGAAGGGTTTGGGAAGAGGGAGGGATGTGGAGAAATGCCCATAATGTCACCACAGGGATAAAGAATGGCACTTGCTTTTAGAGTGTGAAGAAACTAGGTTGCTTAGGGAGAAGATAGGTAAAAAAGAATGGGCAGGGCTACCAAAAGAAATTCCAACAATCAAGTTAAGGAGAGTAAAAACTAGGAAAAATTTAATTGAAATTGGGAACTTTTTGGACAAAGTAAGAGCCAAATGGTTGAGGAAGATAGGTAAATATGAGATGAAGATGAACAAAGATGAAGTAATTTTAGATAAGTTGCCATTAGGGACCCATTAGCTCAACATCCTCAGAGTTTGAGTCTATTGGGCCCAAGGGCATCCAGCAACTCAGTGTAGTAATAAGTATGTAAATGTATCATATAATTTGTAATTGAAATGGAAATAAAGATTACTTACTTGCTTTTTTTCTGAGTTACCCCAGAATATCACACCATATTTCATTAACCAAAAATATGTATAGTATACCTGCTTTAATGCCTGAATTACACAAAAAGAGTTCAATAACCAGGGGCGGCTGGTGGCTCTGAAAATTGGTGGTTCACAAGTTATCCATGCAACTTAATTTTTTAAAGTAACAAAATTTTTTAAGCCTGTCACTACAGACTGTTCTACACACAAGTTAACGGTAATTCACAGCATATAACACAACATTCACATTTCATAGAGTTAAAGTTCCTGTTAAAACATCTTGTTTTTGTTTTGACTATCTGTGTGATGTTTAGTTTCGGCGTAGGTCTTCCTAGTTGCTTAAGTTCAACTTTTTCTTCTAAGGTCATGTTTGAAAAAGGATGTGCTAAAAGACAATTTATGGAATTCATTGTTTCTTCTTATAACACAAGTTACCTGTATTTATAAAAATATTTCTGATGCACTACTCAAAACACGGCAGAGCTAACAAAACACGCACAAACCATGTGGCTATGTACTCGTAGGTTACATTTAACATAGGCGCAATAGATGCCGCTGCTGTGATGAAAGAACGAGCAGGTTAGGCTTCCACTATTCTCTGGCAGCTAGGTTAACCAACCACATGCAGCCATACACCCCGCATTGTCCCCCTACTTGCCTCGGCAAATCCTAGGTTCGTCCTGCCCTATACCTCCCTATTGTATGCCAGTGGTTTGCCTCTGGGAGTGAACTACTTGGCACCTGCAAACAATACAGCGCGCTCAGGTCCCCTGCACTAGACAAGGTCGAAATGAACTCCAAATGGAACATGCCATTACATTAAAGGGAGACCCAGCATTTTGGTTGTATCGCAAGCATGCTACCCCCTTCAGAAGCTGCCCCTGTCAATAACCTAAGTGCATAAGTAGCTAATCTCAACTGGGACATAATACTTTATACTCTCTTTGACTGTTCTCCAAAAATAATATAAAATAAAATCTAATAGGGGCATTCAGAAATGATTGGCACTTTAACCTTTTTTTTATTTACAGCAACCATATATTCAACAACTTATTCAGGTAATATTACAGGTATTCTCCACCAATGTCTATGGACTTGTACCATTATTCTGGTAGCTTCCGTATTTGCATAGCAAACCATTCTTTGGGGTTATCCCGGCACTACTGATAGACAATTGCATGAAGTTCATCATTAATGGTGAACTTCTTATCACGCATGACCTCTTTCAAGTCCAATATGGCATAGCCACTAGGAGCCAAATTGGGTGAATATAGAGGATGTTGCAGCACAGTAAGCCCTAGTGTACGAATGGTGACCATGGTCTGGCGACTGGTATGTGGTCATGCATTGTCTTGTTGGAGAACACCACCACAGCCCCATTTTTTATGGCAGCATTGGTGGAGTTGTTGCAGTGAACTGCAGTACCGCTCACTGTTGATGTTCATATTGGGCGGGAGCCAATTCACCAGCAGTATGCCTTCCAGATCCCAGAACACAGTTGCCATATGTTTCTGAATAAATATGTTTCATTTTCTTTTAAGATGAGTGAAATTACTGTTACAAATAGTTATATTTGTGTAATATTTGTTGCTTCACTGTAGCTACCTTCATTATTTACGTAATTATTAGTTCTGGACCTCTTGAGATGAGGACTCGCAGCATGCTTCCACTCCATAAACTGGCATTTCTTTTCTGGAGTCTCGTGAAAAAACCATGACTCCTTAATGGTGACCAATTTCGAAAATAATATCTCTGCATCTGCACTATGCTTGCAGCAGCTGTTGGCATATCTCCACACTCTTCTGTTTCTGCACATTGGTGAGGGTATGTGGCACCCATAGCGCACACACCATTTCCATCATCAAATCTTCATTCTCCACTTCACTCTTCACGTGATAGAGTTGCCTGCACTAATTCATCAAATGTGATTTGCCTGTTCTCAAATATCAGGTCATTGACAAGCTAGGTATTTAAGTCTGAAGAAACAAATTCAGTCTGAAGAACCTGCTAAATAAACCACTAAAAAATTCAATCCCCAACACTTTGAAATCGGGAATTTATCAGATAAGTTGTGAAACCTGTGATAAGAGCAACATAGGAAAAACTAAGAGAAACTTGTTAACTAGGCAAAAAGAACACCAGAGGAACATAAAGTTGAAACAAACAGAAAAATCTGCAGTCACACCATTTTTGGACAGAAAACCACAACATTGGCCATAACATTAAACTGTTAAAATCTTTAAGTACACTCATAGAATTGGATATTTGGGGAAAAATATTCATAATCAAAAACCGTGATAAAGTTATAAATTTTGAAATCCGGGCATTAACTGAAGTATTAAAACTTAGTGCCCCTAACACCAGATGGCAGAGGGATCAGAGCACCGTAGTAGGAGAAGAAGAGGAATATCCATTTAGTCACCAAACAGCTGAAGACGAGATCGAATGATCTTGAAAACGTTTCAGTTATACAACAAGTAAGTGAAGTTTGAGTGTAAACATAGTGGCTGATAAATCAAACTCAGAAAAGCTAGGTATTGTTTGGTTTACATGCAGTTGCTGGATGCCCAGTGCTTTTGCATTTTTAGCGCAGTTCCTGCTGTCTTTGAATTCAGACACTCAATGAAACACAGACTGTGACTTGGTGCAGACTCCCCACATATGACCACTAACCTCTTGTGGATGTCTGTAGCAGTCACTGCTTTCCTCTAGACCAAGCGGGATGGCTCAGGCGATTTCGTCTGGCCCGGCTTCGATTCCCATGGCGGACATACCTGACCCATTGTTTTTTCGGGGGTTTTCCTGGGCTGCTAGGCGAATGCTGGGTAGGTTAATTACATCCCCTGAATTTACTGTCCCTCCATTTCATCTCCATTATCATTTCATATCATCTCTCATCTGGTGTTCTCTTTCAGGTAGCAGTGTTGGCGGCTGTCTCGACGGTGCATAGCAGGATGATATGCTCTGAGGAAAACTACTACCTCCTCGGTTGCTCGTCTCAGCTCCTCTGCTGGGACCATTTTGTGACCACCAGCCAGGGACCTTTGGGGCTCGGATCACCTGCCTTGGTACCATTAGGGCTTGGCTGCTTGGCTCGTTGCTGTCCCGCTGTAGGGGACCGAATTTGTTGTCCTGGCCTGATGGGGGAAGTCTCTATCCAAGTAAACTGTAGGGACCCTGGCCTCTGTACTGTCGTGGCTCCTTGGGTCGGCTGCCCTCTGTCTCCTTTGCCTCATCCTTCCTCCCGGGGGTGGTTCATAGGAACAATGGGCCCAGCATGGTGGCCTACATACCGAATCCCCTCTGCAATGAAATCCCAATCCATTCTTTCCAGAGAAACCACACAGTGCACCTATGCCTGTGTTTATCTTCTTCCATGTTGTTTCACTGTTGTCTACAAGCGTACTCACAAGAAGGTACAATTGCTGCTCTAGTGTGCCATCTATGGGAAGTAGCAACACCATCTGGTGGCAGTAGACAGTACTATCACTATGTTTACACCTATATTGACTCATATTTCAAAACTGCTACTTTGCAAGAGTTATAGAGGGAGTGTCAATCATTACTAAACAAACTAAATATATCATAGGGGTTTTTATTATTATATTGCATATATACCTTTAGATGTGAATAGTATAATAACAATCAAATAACAATGTCACATTCAAATAGGAATCTCTACATTATTACAGGCAGAACTAAAACTCCAAGTTGCAGAAATTCAAAATGTTCTTTATTCCCGTAGAAGTACACTTACAGTAGCAGGATTACGTCACATACACAATTACAATCTTCCAAGGTCGCCGACTACAAACAAAAGCGTTCACACCACTCAGTTCTCATTACACTTTCTCATTACGACTCTGATTACTACTGTTCTTTACAACTGTTTACTACTGTCTTGGCGAGTCTCGGCTTCCTTATATATACCACGACTCATATTACTAGATATTGTAATGTATTGTATTGTATTACTAGATATTGTCTGTTACAGACAGACAGAGTCAGTCAGTCAGTTGTTGTGCTGTGTTGAGTTGGTCGGTCAGTTAGTGAGACAGTCGCAGTTCTTGGTGTAAGAGTTAGTCAGTGACGTGTTAATGAACGAAAGGATTGTGCGACGGAAGACTGTGCGAACCGTGTATGAGTATCGGAGTTGATGTAATCGCGAGTACAAGGAAATTGTAACGGACGAACTGGTGAATTGTAATTGTGTGCAGCAAGTAATTTTGTGTAATTGGCAAGAGTTAAACTGTAAGTCGGTAGAAATAAAGAACATTGTTGAGTGGTGTAATTGGACTTTTTATTCCACGAACCCACAAAGTCACACTGGTGTCAGGAAGCGGGAAGATAACATCACCGAACATTACAGCCATGGAATCCGCATTGGAAATGCTTTTGGCGAAGATGAGCGAGTTAACAGAGAAGCTGGAGACTAGAAATAACCTGGCCGCGGAAGTGCTGGAGACTAGAAATAACCTGGCCGCGGAGTTGAAACTAATCAGGACGGCTAGGGAGAACATCGCCGAGAAGATGGAACAAATGAAGGCCGAGTTAACCACGGAAATGAGAGCAGCGAATGACGGTCTGGCTACCGAAATGAAGGTGGCGAACGAGGCTCTCGCCGCCAAGTTTGAGGAACGGTTGGCCGGCGTGAGGGATGACGTCACGAACCTGGGCAAGCGGAAGGGTCAAGTAGACGACCGCCTTAATGATTTAGAGGAAATGGCCGACAACATCGCAAAACCCCTCGCCCGCCTGACGGAGGAAAACCGGCCTTATGTGTGGACGGAGGACGTCGAAGACGCTTTCCAGCACCCGAAGGGGACCCTGTGCAGTGCTTCAATTTTGGGTTTCCCACAACCGGGTGGCGCCTTCATTGTGGACACCGACGCCAGCGACCATTGCATTGGAGGTGTCCTATCGCAGATCCAGGACGGCCACGAGCGCACAAGAGTGGAAGAGGAGGAGCGTGCCGCAGCAGTCCGAGTAGTTGTGGCAGTGCCTGCTGAAGGCTGGGATAGCGCAGGCCTGAGGAGGGAGCAGCTGGCGGACGCAGACTTGGGGCCACTCTTGAGGGAAGTGGACGCAGGGACGAGACCAACCTGGGAGGACATCGCACCGAGGAGCGCCACCTACAAGTCGCACTGGGCAAAATGGGACTCGTTGAAGACCAGAGTGGGCGTGCTGTTCCGGGTATGGGAGTCACCCGATGGGAAGGCGCAGAGAGAACAGTTGGTACTTCCCCGGAGCAAGGTCCCGGAAGTCTTGGAGGAAGTGCACGCCGGTACTTCAGGAGGACACCAGGGAGCGAACCGAATGATTCACAAACTACGGCAGCGCTACTTCTGGCTGAGACTCCGAGCAGATGCTGGTGGTACACCTGGACCGCCTCGCACGCTGCGATGGGGCTGTTCGGGGCGAACAGCTTTGAGAAGGGAGCAGTGTAACAGGAGCGTTGGAGCACCCTGTAACCAGCTGGGAACGGAAGGTAGGGGAGGACCGCGTTAGCCACACCTCTCCCTCGTTTGTCTTATAGTGGTGACAGCCAGTGGTCGGAAAGAAACATAATTGTGCGTCTGTTTCCCTTCCACCTGTTTCTCGATCTTTCGTTTACTGGAACATTATCCTGGTCACTAGAAACCGGCAGTATTCTTATAAAGAGGGTTACAGACAGACAGAGTCAGTCAGTCAGTTGTTGTGCTGTGTTGAGTTGGTCGGTCAGTTAGTGAGACAGTCGCAGTTCTTGGTGTAAGAGTTAGTCAGTGACGTGTTAATGAACGAAAGGATTGTGCGACGGAAGACTGTACGAACCGTGTATGAGTATCGGAGTTGATGTAATCGCGAGTACAAGGAAATTGTAACGGACGAACTGGTGAATTGTAATTGTGTGCAGCAAGTAATTTTGTGTAATTGGCAAGAGTTAAACTGTAAGTCGGTAGAAATAAAGAACATTGTTGAGTGGTGTAATTGGACTTTTTATTCCACGAACCCACAAAGTCACAATATTTCTGGAACAAACAAGAAACCGAATGTTCTGTATCAATCAAGATGTCACTAGAATGTTCCATTTACCTCACCTTATCTGTTTTGGCATGCTCTATCTCCGCGCTATGTTTATCTGCTTAGGAATACTGTTTATCTGCCCGGCGCTATCTGTCCCTTATCTCTCTGCGCCACGCTATCGTAAATAATGGGTTCGTGACAGTATAAAGAAAAGCTTACTATATATAAACCCATAAGTAGCTTCGTTATTACGAGCTGTACTGGATTATTACGCACGCTTATATTTAATTTAGATTTTTATCTACCATGTACGTGATAGGTAGATAAGCTGTTGCGTTCCAATAAACATTGGGATATCGAGATTCATAAGAAATAACGTTTAGAGGTCATCTGCATTAAATAAGCATATTTATAAAAAAGCTCGCGTTCATCAGTAGCGTTCCTGGAAAAGGAAAATTCTAATAAATACCAAACTCGATATCTAGGTTTAATATCTTGAACATTTTCAATAAAATCTACTCACACTTTTTTATAGTTTGTTTATTTCCTTAAAATGGAAATAACTACTTTTATAAAAATGCCATATGTTTAAGGTATTTGCATGTTAAATGAAATGTTTATCTTCAATTTTCTGGATATAACCTGACGCCCTCTTTATTTCTAAAGACTGTTATACCATTTTGTATAACTAGTGAACGGTAAGTTAGAGAAAGACATTTAGTACACTAAGAATGTGGAGCCCGTTAATGCACAAAATATATTTAAATAGTTTTGTTGTTACATTATTAATATTTTTGAAGTTTTCTATTCTTAAGTTACTTTTAAGTTATTTTAAGTTTTTTCTTAAGTTATTTTGAGAAATTTTGTTTCACTTTTCAAGTTAGTTTCTTAAAAGTATATTATTTTAATAGAAATCGAAAAAAAGAAAATAAATATTTTAAGAAGTTGTCCATTTAAAGGCAAGGCTAGAGAAGAGGAGCTTTTTAATTTTTGGAGGATGCTGTACTTAAATGCCAAGTTTGGTATATAAGCGACTTCTAGTTCCTGTGTTGTACCACTCTCTCACTTACATGCACACACGCACACATACACACACTTTACTCAAATTTAGTGTGGAATGCAGGACTTACTCTAAATAAATAGCAGAGGAGGTAAAAAATGTCATGATAAATTTTGTTTAACTTATTAAGATAAACTAGTTTATAAAACTACTCAGGTTTCCTTTAAAACCTTAAGCTTGCCCTCAGCGCTGGCCTATGATAGACCTCCTGGAATGGCTCCTAACTTTAAAAACATTTGGAATTATCGCCGTTTGTATTAATTTAAGAGTTGTTTTTATGCAACTCTATATGTGTATCAACCTATATAATAATACAGCTCTAGCCATAACAAACAAAAGCTTTATAAATGAAGTTATTACATGGATCGGCTCGATTTGTTGAATACTGTGGGATCTAAACGTCCATAGCAATTCATAATGGAACGTAGCTGGTGTGCTGCAGAGACCAAAGCGCATAGCTCTGAACTGCCAAAGCCCCTGGCCTGTCCAAAATGCGGTCTTTTCCTTGTCTGTTGTGTCTAGAGCTAACTGCCAGTAACACACCTGCAGGTATAGGGTCGAGAACCTCTGCGCACCAGTAAGCGTGCCCATGGCGTCGTCAATCCGGGGTCAGGTGAAGAAATCCTTCCTGGTGACAGTTTTCAGCTTCCTTTAGTTCACACAGAAGCGTAGCTCGTTGTTCTTCTTCGTCACCAAGACTACAGGGGAACCCCAGGGGCTGTCAGACTCTTCAATCACTCCCCATGAATCCCATGTCCTCCAGCATGTTGAGTACCGCCGCTTGTTTTGCCAGCAGAACGCCTCTGGGTGGTTCCAGAATAGGCATGGCGTCAACGGTGTCGATGCGGTGAAGCACTCGTTCTGTGCGGAGGTAGTCGCTGTTACCTTGACTGAAGACGTGCCGATCGCCTCAACAGTTGTCGAACAATTTCTAACTGTTTTGCGATCAGGTGGTCTGCCGCCCTCTCCAGTAAGCCTTTCAGCCAGGGCCCCAGGTATTGAGTCGGCACCGGCTCCTGGTAGCTATCGATTGGCGTTACGCTGACAACGGGCTATCCTTTACTCAGCTCCATCCAGGCCTGGACGTCGTGATCGCGCTCTGTTGGATTGAACAACCTCACCGACACCTCCTCTTGGCAGGGTAACAAAGACCTGGCTACACAAATACCGTGCACAGGCGTCTTCCGGTCAAGCATCATGTTCTTCGTCCCTTGGCCTTCCAGTCACCCGTCGCCATCACCTCACGGGGGCAACCTCATGTTCCTCAGGATGACCATGCTGATTTCAAGGCATTCTTCGGAGTACCGGTGTATCACCACTTCTCCATTCAGCCGCAGGATCTTCCTGCCGACTTCGATGGTCACCTTTTGTTTTCTGAGGGCATCCAATCCCAGTATCACCTTAGCCACCTCCGCGACGAACACCCACATGCGCACGGCACTTCGCCCCAAGGCCAACTGCAGCAGAGCCTCCCTCTCTATAGGCAAGTAGTCGCCCGATGCCATCACTAGCTCGTATGGTCGGCTCCGTTTTCTCGACGGCAAACCCCTGATCACGTCAAGTCTGATAATGGACACGGCTGCCACGGTATTCACAAGCTCGCGGCACGGCTTCCCTCTCACCCAACCGTCCGTGATGAGACTGTTATTCATACGCCGGCTGACGGTGCGTAGTGACACGCGAGATGATGGTGATGGCGCCAAAGTGTCCGTCGCCACGCCGGCCCTTGCTCGTTTTCCGGCCGCTCTTCCAACAATTAATATAAAGTTTTGCAACAATGTGTAACAACAATTAGTCTGTTAAAATTAACTTCAATTGTTTTTCGGGTATTACATAACATTTATATAATTTATTTACAAAAGGTGAATGGTATATGATTCAAGAAGTGTAGTTTGATTTAAAATTGATATAACATGTACCGTTTTATATGTTTGTCTGAGGGTTCGTTATTTTAAAAGGTTTTAACATTATTTATGGTATCTTCCTATAGCTTTACCCTCTTCATTTTTCAGTTCATATGTACGTTCGCCAAATTGGTTGGTGGCTATACATGGCCCCTTGTATATTAAATTCATTTTCCAGTATATCTTCTTCTTTGTGTCGGGTATACTAAACACTTTAATACTTCGTCTCCGGGGGTCGGATTCCATTTAGTTTTTTCTTTCTTGACATTCTTCCTGCGTTTTTAGCATTTCTCCTGATGCTTTGAAAAATTTGCAGATATTTTTCTTCTTCACTTGTCGTTGTGGTGTTTGGTTTCAGAGTAGTAGAGACCACGGCACCAATGATTTGGGTGTTTGTCCCGTCATCAATTCAACGGGAGTCAATCCTGTAATGGTGCTAGGATTTTGGTTTAAGATATATTCAATCACCTTGCAGTATTTATACCACCCTCGATGGTTGGAATGTCACACGACACGGAAGTAAATACCTAAGTTCTGCATTATTATTTCACACGGATTTCTTGGGAATAATATGCGAACGAGTTATATAATTTAATGCTGTTCTCCCTCATAGCTGAGGTAAACAATTTTGCTCTCTTGTGCATAGCTGCATTATCTGATAAAATTGATTTTATTTCTCCGTATTTTAGGATCCAGCCTTTTAACATCTTGCTTAATCATGTATTACTGTTTATATTCTTCACATGATAGAATTAAGCGAATTTTGTAAAAGTACCTACCATAACAAAACCATATTTGCCCTTAAACTGACTAGCCGGCAATTCTCTATGAGCGTCTATAGCTACTAACTCATTCTTATTCTCTTTGATGATAGTTTTGTGCCCAAAACTATCTTTCCCATTAACAGGTTTTGCTGTTTGGCATAGGGGACACTAGAAACTTCTTTCCGCAACTTTTTACCTATATGTTTAATACACAATTCCTCTTGTATAGATAGAGCTGTTCTCTCACTTCCTGCATGAGTTAAATTTTGATGTATTGAGGTTATCACTTCTTCCTCAAGGTTGCTGGGTACTATAATTTTCCACAATTTTATTATGTTCCTATGGAGTTTATATAAAATATCCTTTTTTGCTGCGGTGCAATCCTCTTTGGTATCTTCTAGTTCAGGAACTTTCTGCAATAGTTTTTTTTTAATTTTGGGTCGTTTCTTTGAATTTGAGCTACATTTTTAAACTATTTATTTAGATTTATATCCCACAGGTAGTTTAATTTCAGAAGTTTTATTTCTTCGTGGGGATGAGATAAAGCTTCGGGTATCTTACTCTCTGATTTTCTTCTGGATAACAAATCACTGAAGATAAATTCCTTTCCAGGAGTATATACGATTTCAATGTTGTAGGACATTATCCCATTAATATATCTGGAAATCTTTGAAGTTATCAGTTTACAGTTTTTTTATAAAAGATAAACTTATGTGATCACTGTATACTATTATCTTATAATTATTGTAGACATACTGCCGAAATTTCTGTAAGGCAAAATAGATGGCGCCAATATCTAATTGAGTTATACATGCATTCGCTTCTACTTTGCTTAAAGATCGAGATGCAGTAGCAATTACTTGGTTATTTCCATCTTTATCTAGCTGTACGAGTTCTGCCGCGTATGAATGTGTACTGGCATATGTATAAATATGGTATGACATGTCTGGTAGAGGTCTCTCCAGTAATATTGTGTTCTTAAATAATTATTTTATGTTTTGAAATGCTGATTGATGTTCTTCCGTCCTTTTCCTATGGATATTTTTCTTCACCAATTCCCTTAGTGGACTCAATTCTTTGACATAATTAAGTTATGTGTTTTGGTAGTGTTGACCACCGTGAATGGCATAAATATATATATATATTGCTATTTGAATAACTCTGTGATAGGATAAGTCGTAACAACGTAAGTGTATAGGAAGATGTACTTACAAATTGAATAGTTAAACTTATATTAATTTTATATTTACGACCGTTTTACAGTAAAGTTGTAAACAGAGCAACAAGTATCTGTAAGATGACTTTAAACAAGTGAGAGCAGGAAATGTAATGTCAGTTTAACCGCAAGATATGTAGTTTCCTCAGACAACCTGTTCGGTAACGATCCCAAAATTATATAAACGCTTTTTATATGCTACACTCGCATGATGTTCTCTACTAAATTACCGTCATAAAACCCATTCCCCTCTTTACTTCTTGTTAATCAAGAGAAACATTGTCTTATTGCAAATTTTCTTTTAATTACTATGGAATACAGTTGACTTTAAATGATAGTCAATACTTTGACAATAGTCTATATGAGATGGCCATTATGTTTATATAGTCAGAGATAAAAAGTGAATAACGGCTTCCTATTCCAGTAAAGCAGAGATATCAAAACAAAATATAACAAGAAGTATCTCGAAAATTATCTGCAGCACAAAAAATATCTTTGACATAAGTTCTAACGCGATTTACATCTTTATATATGTATTAATATTAATTCTATATCACTTGTAGAAACGTCGTCAAGAAGACAAAAGTTCTGAGAGTGCTCCTAGTGCCTTCCAGATATACATCTACTAATTTCTTATGAGAGTATCTTAAACAAAATTGATTCTTGTTAAAAATCAAAATTAAAAGTTCGTTTTTTAAGAAACTCAGAAAACTTTCTAATAATCTGCAGTTCCAAGTTTAGATTTGATATACTCTTTTCAACTCCTCATTCCTCAAGTTTAGAACTTACAGAAAGTGAATACCAAGATTGGTTGGTAACTTTCCATTTTTGTGTTATGCTGTTCACACATAGACAAACAGACGAAAGTTGAGACGCAGAGAATGAACTACACATTTTTAAAACGATTTCTTGTGTGTGCAGTAAGTCTAAATCTTGTATTTGTACTCAATACCTGATATCGAATTACTAACTGTAATAGAATACTTCGATTGTTTACTCTGATCACAAAGTAATAAACGATAATCGGCACGAAATATCATGTTGATGTAACACGTGTTATTTGTTTCAATGTTATAATTAAACTGGAACTAATAACAATCATTATAACTTGGAAGTTTAAAACAAAAGTCTGATATGCCGTCTGTAGCTCACGTATCGGAAATAAAGACTTTTCTGCGTGTACAATATGTAAAAAGCTCTAACTTGATAAACAGCCCTCTTAGCAATAATATATTGTGTATACACACATAATAAAATGGGATATTGAGAACCACAAACAGTAAAGTACGTACATATGTAACAAAATAACAAAAAGTCGTGTTCTATTAGTAGCATTCTGGTATCCTAACTCAAACCTGGCTATTATGAAACTTGTTCGCAGCACGAATTTGCTTGTTTAAAGTATACTGATTTGTACTGAGGTAAAGATGATCACAATAATAAATTATTATTAAACGTTTAAATACTATAAGGGCGAATGTTACATTAGAAATTGATGTGAAACTACGTGTACATTAATTTTTTTAGAATCGAATATATAACTAGTAAACTCTCACGGATACAATTTGG
>JAUKNK010000178.1:1230000-1280000 GCA_030765055.1 Mantis religiosa
AAAAAAACAGGTTTTGCTTGTTTTGGAGTCCGTTCCCCTTTTGCAGTCCACTGTTTGGACTGTACATTTGTTCCGGGCGCATAATGGCGTATCCAAGTTTCATCTACAATAATTAATCGGCGCCAAAACTCGGATTTATTGCGTCTAAACTGGGCAAATACAACGTTTGCAATGTTCTTTCGAATACTCTTTGGTCAAATGTGAGCAAACACGGCACCCAAATCGCTGACAGCTTTCTCATGTATAAATGTTGATTTAATATGTGACAAACACGTTCTTTTGACATCATAATAGCCTCTGCTACCGATCTTACTTTAATTCGGTGGTTGTCTAGCACCATTTGGTGAACCTTGGCGATGTTTTTATCGGTAGTTGCAGTTTTTGAACCTCCCGAACTTTCATTGTCTCCCAAGCTCTTACAACCACGTTTAAATTCAGCTGACAGAAATTTCACTGTGGCAAATGATGGTGCAGAGTCCCCGTACATAGAATCCAATTCATCTCTGATTTGCGAGGTGTATTGCCTTTCAAAAACAGATATTTAATGACAGTTCAATACTCGATTTTGTCTATTTTCATAAAAACACTCACATCAGCTCACTCATACGAATGTTATCTAACAGTTGAGCGTCCGGAATAGCTGAATGTTTGGATAGTAATTGTCAACAGATGAACAACGAAATTCACTAGCCTTTATTTTCGAGTGTCTCCATTTTGAGGTTGATGTGGGACACCTTTCACACCACCCTCGTACTTATGAAACACTGTGCAATGAATGAACGTCCTGCAAATACATCGTTCCGTCTTAATGATTTCACCCATTTTGTCTACTATCCGGCATATGCTGGAGGACTTTCAAAGAATCGTTAACTGATAGCAACCGCGAACTACAGAGGGGAATAGATCTCGTGGCCACAGAAATAGAACTAGCAAAAGTAAACTGTCAAAAATCCAACCAGGATATGAAAGGCAGGTTACTAGGAGCTATTCAACAGTCCTATGAAGACCTGTTAAGAGCTCAAAGCCAACTCCATAAAGTGAAATAACTTCGGTGAATAAAGAACCCGAGGGAGTAAAGACGCTCGCTCTATCAGTATACAAAGTGCGAGTACTAATGCCTGTTTGGAAGGACTTTAAAAGAAAAAGAAATGTTCACGGATAGAATTTAATCTGTTTAAGGACGGTGTTAACCATAGCCTTAATCCAAACAGTTCCCAAATCCGTCCCGGTCTGGACGTCGTGATCCGTGTCCGTTGGATTTAGCAGTCTCACTGGCACCTCCTCTTGGCACGGCAGCAATACCCTGGCTACACATAGTCCGAGTACAGGGGTCTTCTTGTCCAGCATCATGTTCCTGGGTCTCTGGCCTTCCAGTCGCGCCGTCACCACCACCTCGCTCCTCGCGGGAAAACCACGTCTTCGTTGAAGACGACTCTGCAGATTCCAAGGCGCTCTTCCGGTTGATGGAGTATAACCTCTTCTCCGTCGAGCCGCTGGACCTTCCTGCCGACGTCGACCGTCTCCTCCTGGCTCCTGAGGGCATCCAGTCCCAGAATTACCTCCTCAGCCACCTTCGCGACGAACACCCATAGACGTACGGTACTCCGTCCCAAGGTCAGCTTCAGCAGAGCGTCCTCCCCCACAGGCAAGGTGTCGCCCGATGCCATCATCAGCTGGTACGGTCGGCTCGGTTTCCTGGATGGCAACCCTTGGCTATGCCAGGTCTGATGAGGGTCACGGCTTCCCCGGTGTCCACCAGCACTCGGCACGGCTTCCCTCTCACTCAAGCATCCGCGATGAGGCTGTCATCCATCCACCGGATGACAGCGCGCAGTGTCACTCGAGGGGGTGGTGGTGATGGCGCCGACGTGCCCCTCACCGCGACGGCCCTTACTCGTTTCCCGGCTGCTCTTCCTGGTGTGGGCAGTCTGTCTCCAGGTGCCCCGGCTGTCCAACACAGGCCACTAGGTCTTCGCCGGCGTCCCTCGGCTGGTCATCTGTCTCCGGTGTAGCGCACACTCCTCGTCCTCGACGTCGAGGTAGCCGTCACTTTGGCCACCTCCATTCTCAATGCTGCTGTCACCGCCTCGTGGATGGTTGTGTAGTCGCCGAGCATTAGGCGCTGACGTATCTCGGTGTCTCGTGCCCCGTCGACAACGGCGTAGGCGGCTTCCCGGGATACAAACTCCGGCGGAAGGCCAAGGCCTTACTAGCCAGCTGCTCAATAGCTAGGGCGAACTCCTGCAGCGTCTCCCCTGGCTGTTGCGACCTTGTCTTCAGCTGGCTGCGGTAGGCTGCGGCTAGGCGCTGGTTCCCGAAATGGTTCTCCAGGGCCTCCCAGATATCCTTGGGAGCCGCCGCTGTCTGGACCGCGTTTAGGACTTCTGCGGCCCGTCCCTTGAAGCTGGCTGTTAGCTGCGCGGCCTCTTCCTCCGGTGACCACTTATTAGGCCTGGCGACAGTGACGAACTGTCGGCGGAAGACCTCGAACGTTGACGCGCCGTCGTATTTGGAAGGTTTGACGCGTGCCGATGTTGTGTCACGTCCCGGCGCGTCAGCCTTTAAATTCTTCAACCTGCTGCCGACGATGTCCTCCACCATGGCTTTCAGGGACTTGACGCTGCTGTCGGCCTTTCCTTCCAGGTCGTTAACGCGGATCGCCAGGTCTTCGACGCGCTCACCAAGCTCCGTGACGTCCTCCTTTACGTCGGCCAACTGCTCTTCAAATTTTGCGGCGTGGATCTCGTTTTCCGCTTTAATTTCCGTGGTCAATTCGGTCTTTATTTCCTTCAGTTCCGCGGCCAGGTTGTTACTTACCGCCTCCGTCTTCGCTGTTAATTCGTTCATCTTCTCCAAAATCTTTTCCAATGCCGATTCCATGGCCGTTGTCCCACTTCCTGACACCAGTTGTGACTTTTTGGGTTCGTGAAATTAAAAGTCCGATTGCACAAACTCAAAATGTTCTTTATTTCCTTCGAATTACAGTTGGAACACTTGCCGATTACATAGAATCACGTAACGCACACAATTACAATCCACCAGTTCGTCTGTCACAGGTCCACTCCACACTCACAATTACGTACAACTCCTCTGATGCACGTACTCAGTCTTCCACTCCGTTCGCTAGCATGGCGCTCCTCACGGCTTCTCGCCAATAACTGAACTCTCTTCCAGCCCGGCGCGTCGCTTATTTAAGACCAACTGAACTATCTAGAAGGTTGCGGGTTAGATGAAATATCCCGACTTTTCCAGACGTCAGGGAGAGGGGATAGAGGTGGCCAGCGACCAGTGACACTTCCTAACCACCCCCTTCAGTGAACGCCACAGGATAAATGGGTAGACGTGGGCTCAATGCCTCCTGTCGCCCACCCAGCTGCTATCTGGCCGTGCCTTCCGATAATTAGGTGACAGTAATTAGTAGAAAAGATAAATTAATATTAAGTAGAGACAAAAATTGCCAACAAACCACATTTCCTGTATAATTTTTACTTATTTTAGTGGTACAAAACACGGTTGTATCTTTCTTTAGCGAGAGATGTGCCTTATTATTTGAAGATTCCAATAGAAAGATGTAATTCATTTATTTCTTGGCCATATAAGGAGAACTTAATTTCAAAGCCACCTTATGGCAACAAGCTTTAAAACGTTTGACTATTGCTCAAAGCCTACTTTATTTCCATATTCCTGTTGCACCTACAATAAAATTATAATGTTTATTTCGATTAATATTAAGTAAGGAATAAGCATTTGTAGGGACAGTTTATGGAAGAGTGAAGAAAGTCGACTGTATGTCTGCGACACATCACATTGCTTAATTTACTAAAGGGTACACAAACGATCCCCAAGAAAAAGTATTTTTCTATCTACTGCATTTTGGTCAAGATAAAGCTTTGCAGAGATCTCTGTATTAAACATTTCGTTTCAGATGTAAAGACATTTACGGTAGACAATATTTAAGAACTGGGCGCTTTATAGTAATAAAATAAACCCTGGCGTGACAGCCCTAAGAGGGCCAAGGCCTACCAACCCGACTGCCGGACTCACGCCCACTTACGGCTGAGGTGGGCGATCATCCAACCGATACGGGGAGGAGATGTGGTCCGCATCTCGGCATCTCCCAGATGGAATGTTGGTTTTCGTGACCAGGGCCGCTTACCTAGCGTAAGCTCCGCACTTTCCTCGCGAAGCTGAGTGGGCACCGGTCCTATACCCGGGATATAAAATCCGCACCCGCATGGGTGGGATCGATCCCGGGCCGCTTTCCGTGGCCAGGGACCAAGGCATGCTGTCTTAGCCCGCTACGTCACGGCTCAGTACCTTGGCGCTTTATGCTGGTCTTAAATTTCGTACATTTTCTGTGGAGTCATGAGAAACAAGAGAAAATCCAATTATTAATAACGGGTATCTCATTGCTTGTGGAGCAAAGGCGTTCTTTGAAATAAATTGTGTGATTTACTATAGTGTAGTACGTTCTTGTTTAGCTTAACGTTGCTTGGTTATACAACTTTAATCAAAATTTGTTCCAAGTATGACCTTCACTGACTATTCCTGGAATATGCAAGGCATAAATTGGAATTTTAATATAAATATTTACCGTCAGTTATATCAAATAAAAAGCTTTGAGAAATATTTCATGAGTACTTTGGGATGGAGAAATTTTCTCAAAAATCATGTAATTGGTATTATGCGACACACAAAATCTTTTCCTAAAAAAAAAATAATTTATTATTCAGGGGCCTCATAACATGTATTGCTTAAAAATCTCGATACAGCTATTGGATGAGATGCAGTAGCTACTCTTTTTGCTATGTATGTAAGTGGTAGATAAGGTAAATATAACTATCTTCTTCTTGTCCTCGCTATTGGACAGTTCTGTTCATTTATGGTCCTCTACCCCTTATATCATTTTAGGCATCGGGTGAGGGAGCCACAATTATGGATCACAGAGAGAAAGCCAAGGATGGGTGATCAGCCCGACCCAGGAATGAGAGCGAGGGAAATAGATGAACGGAATGAGGGCGAAGTGGACGAAAAAGATCAAGGAGCAATTAGTGGAATGATGGCGGGAGAAACCGGAGGTCCCGGAGAAATCCCACCCCAGCGCCCTGTTGTCTCACACAAATCTCACTTTGCGGTCACCTGGAATGAAACCCGGGCCACCTTGGTGATAGTTAAGTGGTCTAACCGCTTGGCCACGGCCAATGTAACTGTCGATACATTTTAATAAAAGCTAGGCATAAATGAGAAAAAAAGTCCTGTCCTCCTAAATACACTAACGTATTGCTAAGAGAGAGATCAGTGTTCTCAAAAAGCAATCATCTACGTCCTGTAATGTCTTCAGTCTGATATCTTATATAGTGTCCGAGATAAATGGTCATGAATTTAGGATATTTAGCAATGACAACAGAGGCTCGTAATCTTCTCTTAAAATGTTGGAGTAAGTTAAGTGTATTTAACGGATTCATTTTCAGAGGAACAACACTTTTGATATTTCATTGGAACAACAAGCTTGAGAGCTGCGTATTTTTAAAAGTTGGTTTGTACAAATCATATCTTCTGCATTATGCATAGTTCTGTTTAGGCTTTGCTCAAGTTTTATATTTATTCTATCAATTTCTTAGTAAAATAAGGCTTGAGATCTTATGCTAAAAACAGCATATACTTGTTCAAAATGTAACAAACTCTCGTAATCATTACTACATATTATTTTCTAGTATAAATCAAATAACTAATATAAATAGAAGTGACCAAATCTGAGCTTTCTTAACCTTCTAGAAATCTAGAGCAATAAAGCAATGACAGAAATGTTCGTTAAAAATAATGCAATACTTCGTGAGCCTGTTTATTCTTAATTAAATGTGTTTAACTATAAATACATTGTTTAGCAAAGACAAAAGGGATGGACACAATTATTTTTAGAACCAAGCGAGATGGCTCTGCGGTAACGTGAGAGGCTTGAATTCATGTGGTCCCGGGTTCAATCTCACTATGACTTAGGTTTTTGCGTAGTTTTCCGTGGTTGGTAGGCATATGCAGGAGTGGTTTCTTAACTGCCATGGTTTCCTTAGAACCTTTCGATACCATTTCATTTTCTTCTTATATATGCTTCTAGATTTCATGGTGCATAGCAGCGCCGGGAAGATGGAGCGGATGCTTACTCAAGGTTAGGGTACTTCCCGTGGACATAGGAAGGTGGTTGATTGAAGGGTTGTTTATCAGCCTCCCTTGGAAGATCCAGTAGTGGAACGCAACTTTGAGAATGGACTGTTAGGGACTTCCGTGTATCTCTGTGGTTTGTCTGCCTGAAACCCTTTGGCTTCCTGTGGTTCCCTCACTTCAGTGGAGGAGAAGGCCTCCATAACATGGGTGCACAAGCACCCAGTGCGCTGATATTACATCATATAACCGTTATGGAATGGAAAGAACAGCTGCGTGACGTTTGCAAATCGCGAAGTTGCTATTGATGACGTTGAAAACATAGGTTTGTGACCTTCGCTTGAGGTACACAGAAATCACACGGTGGACTGGAGAGTTACGTTTGCTTCGTTTCGTACTTCACGATATTCTACATAAAAGACTGCGCCTACAAAATTCAGATTTATCAAGAAATCTACTCTCAGGAGAAACCACATCAAAAACCCTTTGTGGAAACGTCAGCTAGAATTGAAATAAATGAGGCATTCATTGATGGAATCTGATTCTCGGAAGAGGCAACATTTCTTGTTTCATGGAAAGTCCACAGGCACAATAATAACCGAAAACCCGCATACCTACTGTTCGCGAGTGGCAAGCTGATACACCTAAAGTGTGGTGGGGACTAACGAAGGATAAAGTCATAGACCACTACTTCATCTATATCGTCATGTTGATGGTGTAGTTTTTCCACATCAACGACATGTCCCTATGAACCAGTTTTATGGAACGATGAAGCACTACCCGGACGTTCGATTAGAGATAAGCTGAATCTATCACTTGACCATTCAGTTCGTCAGATATTTACTGCACTTGATTTTCGCTCTATCATACATAGGTTTTTTCGAAACGGCACCGAACCAATATAGCCGCTTTGTAGTTTATAACATAACTGGTCCGAATTTCGGTGTCGCGGCTTAGAAATCCTCTTACGTATAATTTTATGCAGCATTAAATATTACGTTATTTTGTCACTAGGCAACGCAGGAACCACTGATGTGCGAACCTCAAAAGTTTTTAATGGGACGCACCAGCCATGAAAATAAAAGCATTGGTGCTTGCTCTTTATCAGTGACTCTTGCCTCGCATTTAGGTAATGGGGAAAAGGGCAGTTACTTGTGAAAAAGTCGATAATGGCTCCGACAGTTTCAAGGTTGCTCATTTTGCTATGATCTTAATTGTACAGTGCTTTCAATCAATTACTGTAAAATCAACACCTTCCTTTTCAAATACAAATGCTATATTTAGTATTATTCAACACAGTAACATAAAATGATTGTTTCATTGCATAAGGCATTTAGTTTTGGTTAACTTTATCTACAAATCTTAGGTATTTTTCGCTGTTCCTTTTATCATTTAATGGTTCCATCCTCAATCTCATTAACATTAACTTCCCTCTAAAAGGTTTAAGTTGCATATGTCCATCAGCTTATTAGTCGTCATCGGCTGTTATAAGGGAATGTTGGGACACGTTAAACACCCATAAAATAACTAAAGAATAGCTTCTTTATTGCGGTTTCATTGGCCAAAGACATTCTTAAAAGTAGCAAGCTACCGTGGAGTACATTGGTATGTTTACAAACAGCTACAGCAGGCGGCACGTTGTTTCACCTACCTACGAACATCGATAGCTTGAAACACGCGGCTTTGTTCCTGTAACTGCCTAATCCACACTCATATTGGAGCGTTTTTATGCAGCTCTATTGGCGGTAAAATTATCCATATGTGTCACATAGAAGCTGAGCAACTCCTTCTATTTATTCGTTCGGTGTCGTTTCGAAACACCCTGTATATACTAGATAGAGAAGGCATGGCAAACCACCCAAAAATTGGATACAAAGGTTTTAGTGGAAATAATGCATTTTGAGTTCCCATGAATAAGAAAAAGCATTTTAAGAAAAAGATTGTCTGTTTATATCTGTTGTATAAATACTAAACCATCTTCCAAGGTAGATATACGAAGATTTAAAAGAAAATTTCCCCTCCCAAACTGCCCGTACATGGAACATTTTTCGAAAAATTTTCATGTTCTCAAAATGACTCTAAAGATCTTCATTAACATGTCATGTTTTATATGTTTTAATGACAAATAAGATTTTGAATTTTCTCCTCAGAAGTTATCTTTGTTGTGGGTGACTTACATAAGTGATAAACCGTAAAAAATGGACCAGACGTTACGACACAAAATATGTAGATATCGTTAAAACACACACTTTATATCAAATATATTTTTGTAGAGTGAACCGTTTCCGAGGTTTTCCTTATTATTTCACTGGACGTTCCAATATTTTCACTTTTCTCAAATGGGAGTGGTTATTCGCGTGTCTATCCCCTGGTCATACACAGAGATAATAGGACTCCAGCGGCATCATATAGCAAGTAGTTGTGCTTATTAGAACATGTTGACTTTTCGCTGAAATTCTACTGTACTCCATATACTTTTTGGAGCTACTACAAAAACAGGAATAAGATAATTTCTGCAAACATTTGTCTCAGTTAAATGAAGTGCGTAGAGGAGTAGCGTTTTTAAAATAGGTAGTTTCTACATAAAAGAATAAAGTCATGTGAGTGTCGTCTTTTTTTAATTAGAGTTTGGGATGTAAACTCAAGTGTATTGTGACTTTGTGGGTTCGTAAAGTTCTAGTTTGCAAAATTCAAAATTCTCTTTATTTCCGTAGAAAGAGAGTTTGTATAGCCCTTTGCAGCAGGGTGATGTAACGTACACCAACAGTCTCTCGTGGCTTCACTACACCTAAACAAAAGAATTCACTTTCAGATCACTACACGATTATCAGTTTTCAACTTGCAACTCAGTACAGCTAAAATGCTCACACAACTCACACACTGCACGAAAACTGACCACTGACAATTGCAACTCCTCTCTGCTGACCACCCGCCAGAAGGCTTTTGTGCGCGCCCAAACGTTAAGGGTTTTACCGCAGGTAAGGTTTATCTTTTAGAGATCTTGTAGGATGTGTTATGGATGTTGAGGTTGAAATTATTTTTGAGGTTACAATTTTTATGTACCTTCGGGTTGTCCTCTGCTGCTGCTTCGCTGCTTATTTATAACCGAACCATCGTTTCTCGAAAGTTACGGAAAAAACATCTTTCACAGTGGCGAGGGAAGGAAAAGAACCATCCAGACATCACTCCGTCTCTTTCCCTGTCGGCAAGTTTTCAGCGCTAGTGTGCGCGTGGGCGTGGCTTAAGGCACTTTCTGTCTCTTCCTTTCCCCGCTTCTTTCTCTCGCTCTCTCTCTCTCTCTCTCTCTCTCTCTCTCTCTCTCTCTCTCTCTCTCTCTCTCTCTCTCTCTCTCTCTCTCTCTCTCTTGGCGTTCGTCCACACACGAGTCCGCAGCAGCAAAAACAATACCTGATGACAGTATTAAATACCAATAGACGGCCTTTCTGACTTATGTTGGACGAATGTCTGTCAATGACGGTGCGCATATCGACGTGGTCACATAAAGCAACACGTTATAAAGCTTTATCACTTCCTGTTCATCTATAAGGAATCTGAAAATAAATATATCTATTACGTTTCCTTTAATTTACATTTCTATATTTTATTCTAAGTCTAACATAGGATAAAAGAAAATTATAAAAAATGTAAAAAGTATTGAAGGAACAGAATACTGATAGACTATTTTAGTTTAATAATGACGTGGGCTGTCGCTGTCTTCACATTTATTATTATTATTATTATTATTATTATTATTATTATTATTATTATTATTATTATTATTATTATTATTATTATTATTATTATTATTATTATTATTATTATTATTATTATTATTATTATTATTATTATTATTATTATTATTATTATTATTATTATTATTATTATTATTATTATTATTATTATTATTATTATTATTATTATTATTATTATTATTATTATTATTATTATTATTATTATTATTATTATTATTATTATTATTATTATTATTATTATTATTATTATTATTATTATTATTATTATTATTATTATTATTATTATTATTATTATTATTATTATTATTATTATTATTATTATTATTATTATTATTATTATTATTATTATTATTATTATTATTATTATTATTATTATTATTATTATTATTATTATTATTATTATTATTATTATTATTATTACTACTATCCCAAATTAGGACCAAGCATCGAAATGAAGTCTCTGTGTGACCACCGGGAGTTCTCCTGGTAATGAGTGTCAGTCCAAGACTGAAGTAATGTCTGCCTGGCTCTTGGCTACTGCCTCAAATTCGACAACTCTCTAATATTAAAAATGTGCCATGTGCATTTTGAAAGAAAAGATGAAATCTTTTCTTGTTTCACATAATGGGATGGCGTTCGAGTTACATTTACATTAAATGTCTTCCCTGCAATAGAAAAGAGACTTCCATATATCAAGTATTTGTTAAAATATTTTAATGAGTTTGCCTTCTATGCGTTAAACTTATACTATGTCACATTAGCAAATTCCTGATAAGGAACATAGGGACACTGCAGTGCTAAGCTAGAAGACTTCATTATGTGGTTAAAGGTTACCAGCTTTCATTACGGATGCCATTAAATATGTCCAGGAGGAAACTGTGTGAGACTACCGACATACCAAGTGGAAAAATTTCTCTTCACTAATTTTATGAACCACTAGAATCCATCGCCGTAAAGTCATTAACGGGCTCAATAAATATGTTAAAATTAATTCTTCTACAAGTTTCTGGTGAGCAGTAAAATAAAGTAAATAAAAATCCAAACATTCAGAGTTTGAAAATAAATCAAACAAACATCGGAAATATTTCGCAAGTTGTCTTGGTACGGACGTTTATTTAACACCAATTACGCATTCTATTTGCAGATTTTCTCCTTTATTCTCTTGGTCTGGATATATAAAACGCACAAAAAATACAAGATACGTAAATGTATATGGTCGCGCCATGGCTGAGTGGTTAGACCGCTTGGCTCTTACCTAGGCGGCCTGGGTTCGATCCCAGGCGACCGCAAAGTGGGATTTCTGGTGGACAACATAGCGCTGGGGAGTTTCCTCGGGGTCATTCGGTTTTCCCCACCATCATTCTGCCGATTGCTCCATGACACCTCAACCCTGGTATCTCAGGTCAAATGCTTCTGTTCCCTCATCTGAGCGACTCCTAACACCAGCATTGGTGGGGAACGGAGACACTATATTATATTAGATTTGTAATCTGTAATATCTGAAATACAGAACGTGTGAATCAAAATATTTTCAGTCATTTTTAAAAAAAGCAAAGCATATGAACGTATTGCCGTGTAGGAGTATCAGGTCTTTAGAGAACACATGACTTTTTCCTTAAAACATGCAATATTTTTCAACTTTTCGTGTTCACTCAAAGACTTAGCTTGGGCCCATGACATCGAACCTCTTCTCTCTTTCTTTCTCTCTGTCTCATTCTTACACACAACGTATCCCATGGAGTAATAGTCCGCAAGCGGGTCAGAGCCTGCCAACCCGACTACCGCCTCACGACCAAATACAGATCCAACCGATATGGGGAGATGTGGCCAGCATCACGGCAACCCCAGCCGGAAAGTTGGCTTTCTAGACTAGGGTTCGCTACCTAGCGTAGCTCCTCAATTTCCTCATCATGCTCAATGAGCACTGGTTCTATACCCGGGACTTAAAATCCACACCGCCCAGGGGTGGGATCGATCCTTGGCATATTCCGTAGCAGGGAACCAAGGCACAGTGCTCTACTACGCCACAGCGCAGGACCTCACACACATTTCTTTACTAAACTGCTTTGTATGCATTGGGAGACAAATATATTCAGTTTCGTACACAATAACATTTTGCTTTGAAACAAAATACTTCCTCATAGGCATAGTCTGAGTTATACAATGGAGGAATGCCTCATGCACCTAGACCTATATAGATACATTGTTGAAGAGAAAGAGATGAAGTGAAAGAATAACCAGGGCCTAGGCCACAGAGACACAGTAGTCCCTAACAATTCCAGCAACCTAAGAGCGCGATGAACGACCTGATGACCAAGCAGCCCTCAGGAGTTCATGAGTACTCTTTCCTTTGAGCAAAATCCGCCATACGCAACGAAATTTAGAAACACATGTGAAAGATGAAATGGAAACGTACTGAAAAGGAAAACGTAGATGAGTAAATTTGACTACCTACCACAGAATATTACGAAAAAAGCTAAGTTCAGAGCTTGCGATCGAGACTTAAAGAGTCGACCAAGCAATTTTTTTTTAAATTTTAGATCATAGCCAACATTGTTTAGGTTATTCCAGTGATTTGATTTATTAATTCGATTTAGAAAATCTTTGCCGATAGCCATCTGATCCAATGATCACCACAGATAAGTGGCAGCGAAATTAAAACACATTACTATTTTCAGCACTTATTAACAGGAAACGGTGGGTAAAGAAAGTGAAACCGACAAATCTACCTAACTGCACACTGACTGTCAGATGGCCTTTTGAGATATACTGGCCTGCCTCTCTGTAATCTGCTTTCCCGTTAATTTTCTCACAATGAATTGCTTATTGTGCCCTTGGCCTTGGGTGAAACTGTACACCTGTACCTAATCGTAAGGTTAGAGTAGGTATGCGGATAATGAGTTCAGTTCTTTATTTTCTTTCTTCTTCTCCTTCTTATTGACTTTGCATCAATTAACCTGTCCTCAGTAACCTTAAACGTTAGCTACATAGATACAATGTTAAATTGCGGCTTGGTGGTTACATCTTTCTCACATGTTTTCGCGATAACGGATTATTTTTTCGACAAGCTGTTCAATTTTATATTAAAATGAAAACAGAACAGGATACATTGCTTGACTTGTAGTCTGATTTGGTATACTGGTGGTTCTAAAGCAGACAATGAATCAGGTGCTGGAATACAGGGGAGGTTCCAAAATGCGACATTTATGTTGCTCTTTGTTGTAATACCAGTATAATCCAAGCCGAAGTATTTCTAATTGAAACCTGTGTGAGGGAAAATCTAAGGAAAGGCAACAAAGGTAGCGACTTATGGATCCTCTTTGATAGTCAAGCTCAAAAATGTCTTCCTAAAATGAATTTAATTAGAAACCTACTGTCTCACATTAGAAGTACGGGAATATTTAACTAAAAATGTAAAGTGAGAAGATAAGACAACAGACCTTTAGGTTTCAGTGTTAAGGGCATAGAACCCGGCTTTTCATTTATAAGTCAAATGGATTCTCGGTGACAGTCTCCTTCAAGCATAAGTTTACCCCTCTTGATTAAGCGAATGCTGAGATGGTCTTCTTTTACCATTACTTTACTGTCCATGATTTCTTTCTTTCATCACTGAAGAACCAGAAAACTATGTTCGCCTTGTTGGGCTGAACAGTAAGTGGTGCGCTTTGTGAAATTTTCTCTAACGTCAATATAGGCGCCCACGGATTTGCGTGTTTAGTTTATCCCACCGTTTTGACAACAAACTCCCTTCCTGCTTCAACAACCTAATCCGTGACCTGGGGGAATATGATCTTGACCCCGGAGAAATTTACAAGCGACCCAGACTAGTGCTAGCCCCACCATAATCCACTACAGAACATACCCCAGCTCCAACTATACTAAAGCCAATCACCACTAATCTATTAATTAAAAGAATCATTAGACATATCGCTACCATCTACCCACCGTGGTTTCATTAGAACCACACCACCATGCTAGTAAGGGACAGTGTCCCAAAATGGCAAAATTTCGAAGGCCCCTCCTCTGGAAAGGAGGTTCAACCTTCAACGACACCACTGCTACTTGTAATGTGGAGAGTCACCTTTTCGAACAGGCCTGGGGAACGTTGTTCCGAAGTGGTGAACACCTGCCCTTACTAACTGGAGTAAGACACACACACACACACACACACACACACACACACACACACACACACACACACACACACACACACACACACACACACACACACACATACACACTTTAGGGGGAGCCGGTTTTCCCTAGTCGTGGTTGGCTGTGCGTGTACTAAGTCATGTTTGGATACATTTTCTTTATGTTAAATACAATATTAATGATTTTATTTCTGTTTTAGTTTTATTAGAATTTATCTAGCAGCAAACATGTAATAAACAATCTTACCAAACATTATAGCTATAATAGTTTTAGTTGCATGTAATGAAAGCTTAACCAAAATGTTGTTTCTTGGCAGTTATTTCCTATTCATACACTTTGGTGTGCTCGTTGACATTTTTATATTTTCAATAAGTTTCCTAATGTCGGACTACATTCTTGACATTTCTTTATAAATTCGCTTTCTGAAAAATGTACGTTTGCTCCTGTTTTGCTTCTAGCCATTCTGTAGCTAGCGTGTGTAGCCATGGTGATGTTTACAACAGAGGAATATGCACCGTCTAGACTATGTTTTACTTCTAGGTGTATAGATTTTCGTCTACGATGTCAGATCAATAAATACCTATCCACGTAAGGAATGAAGACAAATATTTTCAAACACAAATTATTTACTTCTCGACATGTTCCCTCTTTACGGATAAACACTTCTTTCTGTGGGCGGTCGGAGACTTTGATATCGACATTTTGTGCCTATGCCTTCCGAGAAGGGCCGCCTAGAGGAAAGGGTGAAGCGAAAGAAGACAGAGAGCTGCCGATCTATAACCCTTGACAGAGCGGAAGGCAGGGTTCGTACAATATACTGATTGAAATCATCTAATTCAACCGGCAGCCAGGCACGCCCCTCAAGGAGCTAGATTTCGGAGACCGCACCCCCGAGAATTAAGATATGAGTATAGTCGTGCTGCCCGAACTGCTACCATGGCTTTATCTTTGTTAATAGAAACCTATCAGACAACGCACTGATTATTCTTGTAAGAGTGAGAGGGGAACCGCTGCGCTGTCCGGCCCTGTGCTAAGCACCAATGAACACATCACTTCAGCCAATGGAATTCGCGGGATTCCTAAATGACAGATAGATGTTCACTCCACGTGGAGTAATCAGTGCGCTATCTGAGAGGTATCTATTACCAAAGATAAACCCATGGTAACCGTTCGAGCAGCACGACTATACCGCAAATTTCCCGACTTGTAGCACGGGAAGAGGATGAAAATGAAATGGAGAGGGAGGAAACTCGGGGATGTACTGTTTACCACAGAAAACAAAGCTCCCGGAGAATGAGACGTAGGGGTTGGAAAAGGTTCCAACACCCGCCTCGACATATTTATGACACTTGGGTCAGTTCAGTTATAGGCCATTCAGAAACATTCTGATGCCCTCTACTTTTGTGAATAAATATTCTCGGTTTTAGTGTAGTGAGTGAATAGGCCGCATGTTCTTTTAACGGTTCTACTCGTTCTGTAGAATGCATTCTTTGTCGCATACATTCGCTGTCCTTGTCCCACTGTGTAAGGGTGGCACATTCCTCTCAGGCACTTTCTTTGTGTTGGCGAAGAGTACTAAACCTTCCTAACAATCTAGCCTAGCGACTCGGAAAAACTTGAAAAACCTATGGGCTAGGAAGCTCAAACATGGAAATTGAACCCACATTTCGAATGCGAAACACAGACGCTATCGCCTTAATCATCCTACTCGGTAAAAGAATATAAAATAGGCGTGATATTTTCTTAAAACCATTAAGAGCTTTCCACAGTGTACAGGACTTAGGAAGCTTTTTTTCAATTTGCATCCTCCAACGACAACTCATATTGGACGAAGAATGAAAATGGGTAAAATGGTGCTCAAATGAGCCCTAGGTCCATAGAGCTTAAGAGTTATACGATATTCGGTTAAAGAAAACCTCCAGAGAAAAAAAGGTCTGATCTAGATTTGAATTTGGGAACTCTTGATCGCGAGGTACACACGCTATGGAGGTGCGCTGTATAGGAAGTATGGCTAAAAACTTCTGTATACTAGAGCATTAATAAACTTAAAGAAATGAAGTTACTGGTTTTATACATTACGTATTGTGTATGTAAATTTCGCGTAAAATACGTTAATCTTAGTTTACTTGAGCGAACCTTGACTAAAGGTATCCTATCAAGAGCGACGTGAGCCATTTAATCAATGTTGTCAACCTAGTTAGAGTATAATAATCTCATAAATGGATATATCATGTTCGACGTCTCCCAATATTTAATACCTTTTTATATATATGGTATGTAACTCTATACTAATTTTCTACGAATTAAAGAGTTACAAAAAAGCAAAGCCAGACTGTAGTGCTTTGATTATCCTGGGGGATACTCCAGTTCCTTGAACCAATCCCCCCCCACCCACTGCCCTCATCCTTATTGATACCATAATAGATTAAAGGAGGAAAACAGCCAAAGCTTCAATATGAAATTCGGGAAGCCCACTTTCGATCATTTCATCCATGGTCATTTGTGTGTGCTTCGCAAAGCCAAGGAAATGCAAATTAAATGCACAAAATAAATAAATAGGCAACAAATAAGGTTTCTTCTGCATAATCTAATCATTGCCAATTATATTGCTAATAACATGTTAGGAGGAAACGAATTCTAATACACATGTAACACCAGCGGAATAGCTCAGGAGGTGGTGACTGTGGCCTGCATTACGTAGATCGTGGGTTCCATTTCCGTGGCCAGCCTTCTTGACTCATGGATTCTTTCGAAGGTTTCCCAGGCTGCTTGACAAAGTGGGTGAAGTAATTACATCCCCTTAATTCCTTGTCTCTGAATTTCACCTCACTTCTTTCATCTCATCCTGGTTGGCTGTTTCAGGATTCTATGCGCCGGTATTTTCGATTAAACCGCAGGAGCTGTGCTCTCTGTAAATCCTCATACATTGAATAGACGAAGTCTCTTGATCTCAAGGAAGCAGAGCAGGTTGTAAGAGCCACCACCGGTTGCTTAATCCATAGTTGTTAGGGCTCCTACCCTCTACTGTCGTGATTCTTCAGGTAAAACTACACTTAGTGGCCTCCTTTTTTTCTTTTTTTTTTTTTTTTTTTTTTTTGTAATTTACCAATTTACCTCCAACGTTAAGTCATATCGGACAATGTGCTCTCGTGTCATATATCTCTCCCCGCGGGCGTCCCGCCAGTAGCGTAGTTACAAGGATCTTTCCTAAGTCCATACGCTAAGTCCCCGCTTCTTATTATAGAGTCAAGTCTGTTATAAAACAAAACCGTAATGTTAATATTGCGAGGAGTCCTCTATTATCTCTATTTTACATGCTTTTTTTTTTTAAAAAAAAAATCAATGTTATATCTTTTACAGCTACAGCATGAAACACACTGTTGCACCGTTGTTAGCGAAAAGTGCATTTTTTCTTACAGAGCACTGGTTTATGATCTCAGAGAAACCTTCGGCTGTTCTGAATCTCTCGTTTGTCATTGGCTAGGGCGCAATTTTCTCTAGGTAGAGTTGTTATTTATTTTAAAAACAAAACGGGGACTTCTTCATTGCTACAGCTTCGTTACTTATCTTTCCTTGCCTAAAAAAAATGTAACAAATACTACATTAACTGATAAGAAACAAATAAATAATAATGTGTTGGTTTGATTTTATAAACATAAATACCTTGGGATTGCTGATTCTTTGACGTTAACTAATAGCTTTGTTTTTGAAGAAGAAACTAAAAATAAATGCAAACTTGTAATACATCTGTATCATAACCTTGGAGGCTTTCTCTTATACTGAAGGATAAATGGTAACTCTAAGCTCTATGCACCCTGGACTCATTTTAACATCATTTCATTCATCGTCCAATTTTACTTAACGTTGAAAATGAAATGAAATGTGTAGTGTTTAACGTACCCTGGACTCATTTGAACATAATTTCATTCATCGTCCGATTTGACTTAACGTTGGAGTTTTTCCATTATTCTGAAAGACGAATGTCTGGTAGCTCTAAGCACTATGAACCCTGGACTCATTTGAACATCATTTCACTCATCGTTCGATATGACATAACGTCAGAGGTTTTCCCTTACCCAGAAAGATGAATGTCTGCTATCAGTAAACTCTATGTACCCTGTACTCATTTGAACATCATTTCATTCATCGTCCAGTATGACTTAACTTTGGAGGTTTTCCATTATCCTGAAAGATGAATGTCTGGTAACTCTAAGCACTATGTACCCTGGACTCATTTGAACACCATTTCATTTGTTTTCTGATATGACTAAACGGAGGTTTTCCCTTATCCTGAAAGATAAAGTCTAAGCCCTACGGATCCTGCACTCATTTGAGCATCATGTTATTCATTGTCCGATATGACTTAATGTTGTAACTCTATGTAACTCTATGCTCTATGTACCCTGAACTCATTTGAACATCATTTCATTCACAGTTTGATATGACTTAACGTTGGAGAACGTTAATTAAAAAAAATACTCATAAACCATGTCTGACTGATTTTCAGCAGTTCTGGTCCTTGTTTAATGTTGCAAATTATGTCAGAGTCTATTTCCATAAAATCAAAGATATACACTTAATTTTTAATGAAAATTTCATTGATAATTAATAAAATAGCATTTTTTCACATAAACAGTAATTCGTTGTAGGGGGATTTTCTTGTAAGATAGCTAAAATAGTTATTCATCTCTGAGCCATGTTTATAGTTTGAGCTCTCTAGCTCATAGGGAAGTCACTTTAAAATCAACTGCAAGATTTGTAGAGGATGAACAAATAGGAAGGTAAGTTAATAAAAATGTTTTTAATATGCCAAAATTGTAGAAATATCAAGATAAATCTAGTGAAGTTGGGTCCTGGCCCGGTACCTGAGGGGCGGTAATATAGTTCTGTTTCCTCTTCTTACATGATAATTTCCCTTTAAACAACAGTCACTAAAAGATTTGTAAGGTAATTTCCAGGATTTCGAGATAAAACTTCTTCTCTTTATAACTTTAATAAGGTACTTGCAGTTTTTGTACTTCACTTATTTTACCATTTTTAAACACGGCTAACTATAACAGCTTTATCAAAATAAAAAATTGCATGTTTTTATTTTAAGCACGTATTTATACACTCAGCTAAAAGCACACATATGAAGTAAATTTAATGTGATTTTGCAGTACGCCAGTGCAAATAGAAATTCTGTCCCAGTTTTAAAAAGAAACAGTGGACTCTAAGGAAGAAATATAACGCAGAAAATCAGGATTATTGTACAAAAAGAAAGCGAAACTATTCCTGTAAAGGTCTATTCCACTTCATATAACATTTCTGTAATCATCTAATACGTAATGAATATCTTTTGAGTCTTTAAAGCTATATTTTTGTTTGTTTACTCAAAAGAAGGGCAAATAAAGCTTGTGCTGCCATCTACCATGTTACAGTTATTCCAATACGAAATGAAACTGACGCCATTTATCCATAGACTAGACAGGTAACTGAAATTCATAGAACACATCGAGACGGTCTAAAACTAATAACGTATTGTTAGAATGAAAGGTATTTGAAACACTGTGTTAGAAATACAATGAGAAACTAATTCGTAAATTGGTTATAAAGCGTTATATTGTCACAAACTACATTGTGACTAGGGAGCATAGCTTATAGGATTAGGGATCAAGATAGGTTACAGACAATTCTTGGCTCAATTTGATGCCCAATTTATGAGGGTGAGACCATAGAGAAAGAATCAGGTACAAGACTTTGGGGTAAAGCTTCAGTGCGAGGCTTTCTTTGGAGCTGTGCGACGTGGCTGAATGCTTCAGCTGACCCATGGGGTCCCATGGTGTCTTATATCAGCAAAAAAGTCTCTCCCAACTTAACATACCTTGTACCAAATAAGGTGAGCCAACATCCATAGCTTCGGTTACATCAGCCAATTAGAAGCATTCAAATTGTTCTACAACATTCGGGCTGAGGCAAAGGTTCCGAGTGCAGCTCAACGATGTGAACACCTGCACATAAGCAACAGGAAGCTGTCATTATGAGTCATAGGAAGTATATGTTGAGCAGTTCCCACGCATCAGCCAAGAAAGAGAATTTAAATAATTTAGAAAATGTATAAGAGATTCAACAATAAGGAAATATTCATCAAAAATAAAGTTGTTAATTTTGATATGTTTTCAAGCATTCCTCAGCCATCCACGGAACAATGTTAATTATTATATACATAATTTGAAATGGAAGATAATTCAGATATGCCGTTGGGGGAAGAGAATCCTTAGATTATTTGCAAAAGGAAAACAGTTACTCCTCCAACGCTGTCACATCCAACAATGAATGAAGTGGGTCAAATGAGCCCAGGGTCCATAGGGCTTAGAGTTACCTGATATTTTTTTTCAGAATAAGGGAAAACCCCGGAAGAAGCCTTATCTCTGAACGAGATTCAAACTCAGAACGTCTTGAATGTGAGGCAGACACGAGACGGGCAGAGGGTTAGTCATTGATATTGCCACCGATCGCAGTCTTGCGTTGGACCCGCCGCAAAGCCAGAGCTATGCGCGTGGGCAGGAAAGAAAGAGACAGATAGTGACGCGCAGCGCTCGACGCTTGCAGAGCGAGAGAGAGAGAAAGTAACAGAGAGAGAAAGAGACAGAGAGAAACTGAAATTTTACGCTACCGTCGCGATTGATATCGAGTGGTCTACTGCATTTTAGAACAATGACTGGGATATATAAATAGTGGCAGTGTGAGAAGCAGTCAGTTGCAGTTTTGTAGCTGTGTGAGTTGTGTGAGGGTTATTGAACTGTGTCCCAGTTTACATGTGGCAGATAAACACTGCTGTTTGTCAATGCCACGTCTTTTTTCTGCTGCCAGGGTTGTACAAAACGTCTTTTTTACTGCAATAAATAGTGTTTTAAATTTCTGCAAACAAACCCTTTTTTTTCTATCAACCCACAGTTACAATATATTCGCAAGAGGGAACACAATGGGAGACCAAATTTAGCAAAAACAGACCACCTACCTAATGGAAGAAAGAAGGAAAGAAAGAAAGAGTAAGGCATTATCAATAATTTTATCACTGTAACGCACTTTTATAATAGACCAAATCAGCAGATCAAGTATTTGATTCCCCTTAATGTGGGAGGCTCAAGTAATGTATGGACAGCAATAGTCAATATTTTGTTGTGGAAGTGGGTACACTTTGTCTAATCCTCATATCTCGACCACGATAGTTTTTTGCTTGTCTAGGTAATCATGACCAGAAGACAGTCTTCAATTTTCAAACCATTTCTGTTATATCATTTGGCAAGAGTTAAATATAGATACAGCATGAAAATGTTTACTCTAGACGAATAAATCTAACGTACTGCACTCACATTACTTTCTCTGCTCTTGTACAGATGCTTCTTCCTCTATCTACTTCATTTTAATTAAGATAAACGGAACTTAATTAAGATAAACTGTTTGATGTAACTTCCTTATTTCCTAGTATTCCTAGAGAAAAACTTTTAATTTATTTTAAAAATTGGTTGAATTCAATAAATTTACATGAGGACTTAATAGCTGATTTTGTTAAATTTACTGAATTTTGCTTAGATCAAAACTTTTTCAAGTTCAGTGGTGAATTTTTTCAACAAACTTCTGGCATAGTAATGGGTAATCCTCTTTCACCTTTTCTTGCTGATCTTTTGATAGCCGTTTTAAAATTCAAGTCGCTAAAATATTCCCTTTAATTTTTAAAGCTTGGTGTAGGTATCTTGATGATATTTTTGCAATTGTTCCTGATAAACTCATAAACGATGCTTTAAAAGCATTACATTTGCAAGATAAAGCTATATAATTTGTATTAGAGACTGAAATTAGTCAATTTCTGCCTTTTCTAGATCTAAAGATGATAATAATAAATAATAATAAACTAAACTTTGGTATTTATAGGAAGTCTACTCATATTGATAATTACATAAAAAATAGAAGTTTAAAACCTTCTTCTCATAAATTTGCTGTTTTCAATAGTTTGATTTATAGATTAGTAAATATACCCCTGAATAAAGATGAATTTAATAAAGAATATAAACATATTAATACTGCTTTGATTAATGTTTTTAATAAAGACCTTATAAATAAAAGATTGAAAAATTCAAATATCAAAACACTGTTAATGATATTTCTACCCTTAAAAAGTAAAAGACGATTATAATTTTAAACAATTTACTTACCATCCTTGGGTTAATAAACATTTTCAAATTTGAGCTGAATCTTTCCTTGCGGCGTATATGTTCGAGACGTTCTCGGGCTTCGTGTCAGGTAAGCACATGTTGTGACATCGACGTTTCGGGAGCGTGCATCTGCTTACCTGGCTGGAAGCCCGAGAACGTCTAGAACATTTTCAATTTTTTTTTAAAGAGTTTGGTGTATCTTTAGTTCCTCAAAATAAATATAGTATTAAACACTTATTGCATTTCTCTAAAAAGATAAAATTCCTAATAATAAAAATTCTGATAGTTATCAGTTTGTTTTGATTGTGATAAAATTTATATTGGAAAGACAAAACGTAATTTAGAAACAATAACGAAAGAACATTTTCGTAACATTAAATAAGAACAGACTGGTAAATCGGCTGTAGCAGATCTTTTCTGGTCATGTAACACTGAAATAAATCCAGAAGTTAAATTATTCAAACAATTAAAGGGTCCAATAGATTTAATGGATTGGGAAAAGATATTTATTTTAAAAAACAAACATCGCGTAATGAATTTTGAAATACCGGCAGTCAATTCTGTTTTTAAATTTGTTTTATTTTCAGATTTTGGTAGTACTAGTAACAACATATTAACATCTAGCGTTTGTAACGAGACAACAGCTTTGCTGTTTCCGGCTGAGGATGAGTAAAAGTTTTACATGAAATCGCGATCCTGGACAATTTATAAGAAAAGTATCATCATTTCTTATAAGATAATTGAAGTTTTAAGCTACAAATTGTTATATTTGTGTATATAAAACTTGTCTTATTAGATGCAGTTAGAATAAGCAATGCAATTGTCTAAAATATCAGTAGCATGTTTTAAGAGCTGGTGGCCATGTAACGGCTTTAATATTCCATTCTCTTTGGGTGTTCAAGGCATCAACAAATGAAGAACATTTGAGAAAATTATACAAAAGTTACACAAAAGTCACCCAGATTGAAAAGAACTTCAGAGGTGATTCCCATAACGTTCAAGACCCTTTAGAGCCCTTTTTGAGAAAATCAAAAGTTTTAAAAGGAGTTCCATGTTTAGCGTAGTCAAAGAAGGGGGAGTTTTTTCTTCTTACAAATGTTCGTGTTCTGTCTTTTGAACTGGAACTGGATTACTTTGGAGGGAACTCGGCACGGAGATCCAAACTTGATCTACTGTACCCAATACTTTTTTTTCTGTGAAAACGTTTCACTCAGTCATATTATACAACAAATCTAAAAATCAAAAAAGCTATGCTAGTAAAAGCAGAATTTAATAAAAAGAAATTTTACTGCTGGTTGGACACTATGAATGTCTAACATCTAGTAACCACCGTTCGACTATTTTCAACAGCATACTCAATTTCGGAAAGAAATGGACCCTTCGTAGACCTGCAGACGTATGTTGAACAAAAACAATTAAATGGCTTAGATATAGGCGTTTTAATACATATTTTAGTTGTGTCAATATTATTGAACACATTTCACAGGAAATGAGAAGTGAAATAGCAAAATCTATAACGCAAAATCATAGGAAAATCAGTATTATGATCTTTGACGAATCAATAACAGTTAGTGTAAAATCTGTTTTAGTATTGTGCTTGAGAAGTGTTCCTTCAGATGATTCTGAAGTTTTTTTTTTTTTTTTTCCTTTTTGGGTGTTGGGGACCTGATATAACTTGAATCAACTACAGCAGATGTTATTAGAGAGATATTGAAGAACCTTTCTTTATATGGGATGAACGAAAACTTTCTGGCAGAACATTTAGTTGGTCTAGCATTTGATGGGGCCTCTGTAATGTTAGGTAGAAAAAATGGTGTTGGATCATAATTTCTAAAGTTACTTCCAGATATAATAATCTAGCATTGTTTAAACCATCGCTTGGAATTGGCCGTTCCTGATACAAGAAATGAAGTTACATGTATTAACCATTTCCATTCTTTCTTTAACAAGCTGTATTCTTTATGCAGCACAAAGGTACCTAGGTATTTAGCTAGAATCCTCTGAAGATGCTCGTCGGAGATGTGAGCGAAAAGTCAGGAGAACTTTCACCTCTGGGCCACGGTCCACAAGCCCGGGAAATACATTCTATTGGATCAAGCGGACTTATTTTCATACGCAGCGTTGGACCTTCTGTGCATATATTTAATCCACAATAATATGTCAAGTCATGGCTACAAAAGGGGGGACGTTCAGCTGATGAAAAAGCTTGTCGGAAACACAAGACCACTGATTTTTGCACCCAGTACGAGTTGATTTGCAAATTGCTGAATTAATCATGTGGGTTCCTATAAATGTTTTATTCCAACTAAATCACTGCCAAGGAGGGTTATCTGGATAGCGGTTTTCCAGGGCTTTCCGTTATCCTAAAAGATGACTGTATGGTAATTCTAAGCGCTGCGCACCCTGGGCTCATTTGAGCAGTATTTCACCCATTTCATTCATCGTCCGATATGACTTAACGTTGGAGGACGTAAATTCAAAAAGGAAACACCCATTTCTTCTTATATCTTATTTGAAACGTCTGCGACTAACATCTAGTATTATGTGCTACCCTAATAGAATGGGCTTTATCTTTGAACATCACCTCCCAGATAACACACACCGCATGCTTTGCTTGTTCTTGTGTTATTTTAATACATAACAAATATTTCTTGGCAATGACGTAGCTGGGTTTCCGGGCGCCGTACGATACGATATCTAACTGAATTTACCAAACGTTAGTTCACGAGTTTTAAGTATTATTTATATACGAATTATTCAGAATTACATTTAACTACATGCGAGAACGACAATGAGCAATTATAAAATACCACTTTAAGGATTTTGTGTTCACCCAAAATGAATTTGACTAGAGAACCTTTCCGGGCCTTATGTTTTAGGATTTTAAGTTATAGTTAACACCTTAACTTTACAAACTTATCGGGTTACAAATGCAATTGGTGAAGAAACCAAATCTAAGGTAACAATTTAATAATTTGTAGCTACTGAGAATTTAAACGAGATTTTTATAGTGATTAATTTCGTGGAGAGCGCCTAAGAAATGTTGCTATGAATGAAAATATTGACGTAGTGGAGCAATGCTCCAATAAGTTCGACAGAGACGTTATGACTTTATCTTGTGAAAATGGGACAAACGTTCTATATCAACAGTTAGGCACGAGTAAATTTTCTCAATGGATTCTACATAAACTGTCTACCGATCAGAAATATCAATGCATTAATTGGTGCAGAAAAGCTGGACAAATTCCAGGGCGGATCATCAAATTTGATTTGAAATACCGTTATTGATATACTCTTAGGAATTCTGAAAAGAAAAATAAGTCGGCTCAATGGGTCCTTCGAACAGAAAGTAAGCAATCAAAATTCCAGCCAGTTCGCAGTGTAGGTAAGAAAGTAATTGTTAGTTTTCTTTGTTTCTGCCTCCTCGCTTGAACGGGTCATATTCCTATCATGCCATTGCCGATTGGTACACATATGTATGTTTATCGCAAAGTTCTGAAAATTTTCATAAGAGATCTCCCCAAAGGAAAAATCACTTTCCATTAAGACAACGCTACGTCGTATACAGCAAAACTAACTACAAAGTATGTAAGGATGCCTTACAGGACCATACAGCCCTTACTTAGTACCCTGGGGTTTATTTTTGTTTCCAAATTCGTGGAAATCACATTTTTACTCTTTCTATTACGTATAGTAATCAGAGGAGGTATTGTATTCCACCCATAAATTGGATACAGAGATTTCAGCAGAAATACATGTGTTGAGATTCCATAACCCCCGCCTCCCCCCCCCCCCCAATAGAAAAAGGAAATGTGTGAACGGTAAAATTTTGGTTAAATACCAATCTTGGTAACTAGGTATAGTATATTTCTGCGACCCTACGACTTTCAAGGAAGTCTTCACTCCAGCGAACGTTTATATATAACTCTTTTTGCAAATTCTTATTTTCTCAAAAATGGCTGTAATGATTTTGATAAAAATGCAATATGTTTAGGAGTTCTCATGCCAAGTGAAATTTATGTATATCTTGTATTTTCCAAGTATGTCATCAGAAGTCCTCTTCCTTCTGGATGACTTTTGCACAACCGTGAGAAACAGAAAAATCCTACTACGAAAAATTAAGTTCTGGTTAAAATACACATTGTATATCAAATACCTTTCTTGTGGAATAAACTATTTCCAAAATATTCATTTTTCGTAATTTTCCAATGTTTTCTACAAAAGCTTATCTCAACATGCAGTAGATAGAGGATTAAGCGTTTGTAAGAACAGTTTCTACAAGATTAGAGAACATTATGCGAGTGCAACATTCTAAACATCTGGTTTTCGTACTGTCCTGGAAAGAGCGGAATCATTGCTATTGATGTTGAAGAGCAATATTCTTTAAAACAGTAAAATAATTTAAGTTTTTAAAGACTAATCCTTGTTTGATTTTCTAAAAGTATTCAGGGTATCTTTAATGCAGTATCCGGGTATTAAACTTTACATTTTGACTATCGTTACATATTCCCTTTGTATGTATGTATACCGAAATTTGTAATCTATTTCCCTGAAGATTGATTATGTAGTTGACAGAAAAGTAAAATTTAGCAAAAATAATTGTAAACAATAGTAGATAAAGAAGGTCAACTGAATGCAACACATCAAATTTTTAATTGTCGGGTTTACAACGCGATTTCCAATTTAATATGATCTAGGCTTTCTAAACATCCGTAAAGCAGTTCCAGGAGTTCACTGTTGGGAGTTGGAGTCTTCATGTACTGCGACCTACGAGAGATTTACTGTAACCAGCACGTGATGAAACTACAGGAAGTTAGTTACAGGCCACAGAGGTGCGCCGAAGTCCTTAGCAGCTCCTGGCTCGAACACCTCTCTTCATGTCATAAAGTTTACTTCGACCAGGGAGCCCTTTAGTAGCCCCGGCGGGAAGTGGGGCACACTTTTCTTAAAGCAATCATCGTCGTCATAAAGCTGGAAAAATAGCTGAAGTATCATAAGAAAACGGAATGAGGGAGACGTTAGGAGAAACCACCCCAGGAATCGTTTACCGAACAGAGTCAACGACGAAAAAGATCAAAGTAGAAAGTACTATCCTAGAGTATGCCATTACCAACCGCCATTAGAAATGGATAGTAAAATATAAAGGTACACTCTACGGAGGGTCCCCCACAGTCGGGACAAACACTACACATCCGGCCCTTTGTTGGCCTTGCGATAAGTCATGTATGTGTGTGTATGTGTGTGTGAGTGTGTGTGTTGGTATGTTTATTAGATGCTGTTGTCGTTTTTCATTCTTACACGAACTAAAACACCTAAAATTACATGAAAATTCCACATCTAAACATCGTATAGCCAAACAATGAAAGTGGAAGTACTCCCCTCTGTAGCGTGGTCTTAGTGTGTCTGCCTCACATTCCCAGGTGCCGAGTTCGAATATTGGCCACAGTGGGCTGGATAAGGTTTTATCGGAGTTTTCCCTGGGCTCATTTGAGCATAATTTCACCCATTTCAATCATCGTCCTCTATGGCTTACATTGGCGAACGTTAAGTTAAAAATAAAAATAAATAGAAAGGGGGAACTGTGCTGGTGAAACCTGGATGCGCCTTAGTTATCTGAACAGTGAGCCAGACCTAATTCTCGGTCATGAACTGAGTTCAATATAGCGTGAGCAGGGTTAAGAGAAACACTACTCTTGGGGGTCTGAATGCTGTTTTGAAATTTGCGCGTCTAAATTAATTGCTATATCTGTAATTATGTAAAATTGGATTGCATATGTTGTCTGTTAAGGTGTATTTATTGGAAATGTTTGTATTTTCCGTTCTTATACGAACCAATATGTCTCGAATTGTATCAAAACTTACTGCGAAACCTTTCCATAGTCAAACTAGGAAAGTTGTGAACAATGTGCACGAGTTCATGAACCGTGAAGTAACTTCTGGTGAGTGAATGATTCCACTAAAGAAAGTGCAAGAAAGAGTAAGTGCTTCAACTAAAGCGCATGAAACAACCATAAGGAATACTGTCAAGGAGGATAAACAGTGTGTAGAATAGGGCACTTCTTTTGGAACTCCTGGTGAAGAACACTGTGTGCATGCTGTTGCATATATAGGCGATTTTGATAAGTATGCCTAAAGACGCCTTACTTTAAATTGTTATATTACCTACTGAAAAAGGGCTGGTCGGAGGTTTAGGGAAGTCTTTAATTTTAATTAGGGTAGCACACTCCTAAAAATATTTTTATAGAAAATGGAATTAAAATGGCCGAAAACAGCAAAGACAAGAATATTAAGTTAGAAAACATGACATTACATTAGAGTACTTCACGTTTCCTTATTGCGGAAGTTCCACTATTTACCGTAGAAGGTAGGTTCATAATATATGAGGATAAAACTTCTCTCGACACAAAGAATTTCAAGTATATCACTTCAGAGTTGATTAGCCTTTATGTTGAACATTCTTCGAACATTTTGATTTTTTTCAAAAATGGCCATAACAGTGATAAGTGTAACACATTGTGGAAATTAATTCTAAGTTCACACTAGCCGTGTGTAAGACGCACTATGAAAGGATAGAGCTAGACTGAAAAATTCAATGCCATAGCCGAGTTGGAGAATTTAATCATACTGGTATCTTGGCCATAGTAGCTCAATGGTTTAGAGCGGCTGGACGGAGCCCAGAAGATCCGTGGTTCAAATCCCGGTTATGGCATTGAATTTTTCAGTCTGGCTCTACCCGCCAAAGTGCGGGCGCTGCGGACCTTTAGCACTCGTGGTACCTCTGACGTTACTAGAGGAACCTCGGGCCGAACAGCCGAGCCCCTCCTTCGGGAGTTGTTCGGAATGGGTTGGTCTCGAGGGGACAGTGTGTTACCGATACCCGTGGGAGATTGGGTACGTCTTCGGACGGGTTTGAGGGAAGCCATTAAGTTTCCGGGTACTAGCCTGCTAAGCTAGTAGCAGGGGTGCTAGATCACCAGGCGGCCCCACCGAGGTCATATCGGTAGTCTTCACCTTGAGTGTTGACGCGCGTAAGTGGCGTATCCACTTCCGTCCCGTCTTGTGTCCTAGGACCAGATGGGGGGGCTTGTTAGGAAACTAGGTCTTGCCCTAATGGAAAGCCCCACGGAGGACGCCGAGCGCCCTTTGGGACAGCTCGGATACTCCCTGGTTTAAAGAGGCCCGAGTCTTGTTCCTACGGGGACAAGGCTAATGGGAGTAGACCCTCTGCACTTAGTCTGGCTCTACCCTTCCGTAACACCATGTATTTAAAATATTTTCGTGTATATTTTGAACACTTTTTGAGAACGTATTGTGACTTTGTGGGTTCGTAAAATTACAAATCTAGTTTGTAGAAATTCCAAATGCTCTTTATTTCCGTAAAAAGACAGTTTGCACAGCACAACCCAGGTCACAAGGGAACTGTACTGGCGTCATCCCAATGGTGTGTTGTGTGTTGACGAGCGGTAGGCCAGCAAGAACAGTGGCACCTTGACGTTCCAGTCTTGCTGATGGCTGGCCACAACCTTACTCAGATTGTTCTTCCATTGCCACCTTCATCAGGTTAGACTCAAAATTGGTGTCCTGGTCGCTGTGGAGCTCTAACGGCACCCCAAAACGGCAGAGCAATTGCTCCACGAGACAGTCTGTGGTTGTGTTTACCTCCTGATTTGGGATGGCATACACCTCCGATCACTTGGTGAAGTAGTCCACGACCAAATTAGGTACTTGTTGCCTCGGTCAGGCACTGGGAATGGTCCAGCTACGTCTACAGCGATACGATCGAAAGGCGCTCCAACGTTGTACTGCTGCATGCGATCCCGGTTCCTAGTCTGGGACCCGCGAATCGCCGTGCACACGTGGCATTGACGGCACCATCTCTCAGCATCTGCTCGGAGGGGCAGCCAGTAGTCACGCTGCCGGAGTTTTTCTATCGTTCGGTTCGCTCCCAGGTGTCCTCCTGAAGTACCAGCATGCAATTCCTCCAAGACTTCTGGAACCTTACTTCGGGTAAGTACCAACTGCTCCTTCTGCGTCTTTCCATCGGGTGATTCCCATACCCGGAACAGCACACCCTCTTTGGTCTTCAGCGATTCCCATTTGGGCCCAGTAAGACTTGTAGACAGCGCTACTGGGTGCGATGTCCTCCCAGGTTGGTCTTATCCCTGCCTCCACTTCCTTCAAGAGTGGCCCCAAGTTGGCGTCCGCCAGCTGCTCCCTACTCAGGCCTACGCTATCCCAGCCATCTGCAGGCACTGCCGTGGCCACTCAGAGCTGCGGCACGCTCCTTCTCTTCCACTCTCGTGCACTGGCCGCAATCTTCTGGGCAGGGTCTTCGGGACATGGCGTCTGCGTCGCCCTGGCTCTTCCCTCTACGAGGTTCAGAGGTGAAGTCTTATTCCTGCAGCCTTTGGACCCAATGTGCTGCCTAGCCTTCCAGGTTCCTAAAGCTCAGTACCAGGTTAGGGGGGAGCGGTCAGTCCTCACGTGGAATGGCTAACCGTACAGGTAATTGTGGAAGTGCCCCAAGGTCTTTACTACTGCCAGTAACTCTCGCCGGGTGACGCAGTAGTTTGTCTCTGCCTTGGACAGCGTGTAACAGTAGTAAGCTATCACCCAATACAATGGTCGCTGGCGTGAGTGTCCACAATGAATGCGCCACCTGGTTGTGGTAATCCCAAAACAGGAGCTCTGCTAAGTGTCTTCTTCAGCTCCTTGAAAGCGACTTCGGCGTACTCCGTCCACACATACGGCCGGTGTTCTTCCGTCAGGCGGGTGAGGGGCTTGGTGATGTTGGAGAACCCCTTTATGAAATGGTGGTAATAACTGCACAGCCCCAGGAAACTGCGCAAATCTCTCTTATCCTTTGGCCGAGGCCAATCTCTCACGGCCTGTGTCTTCTCCGGGTCTGAGGCCACTCCGGTTGGTGAGACTATATGGCCCAAGCAGTTGTCTTCCTGGCACTTCTTTGCGTTCAGTTTCAATTTGGTCGCTTGCAGTCTCTGTAACACTTTGCTCGGGTTTTCGAGATGGTCTTCGAAACTCTTGCCACGATGATGTCGTCCAGGTATAGCAGGCAGGCGCCATATGTGAATCCTCACATCACTGACTCCATTAGACGTTTGAAGGTAGCTGGTGCGTTGCAGTGGCCAAAGGGCATAACTGTGAACTTCCAAAGACCTGGGCCTGTCGAGAACGCGGTTTTCTCCTTGTCTCTTGGGTCTAGAGCTACCTGACAGTAACCAGACTTCAGGTCCAGGGTCGAGAACCACTGTGCATAAGCCAGCGTGTCATAAAATTGTACTTCGAGAGGGAATTAATCATAAAGATGTAGGAATTAATATAAGTCATCAATCCGGGGTAAGGGAAAACAGTCCTTCCTGGTGATAGCGCTCAGCTTCCTGTAGTCCACACAGAAGCGCAGCTCACCGCTCTTCTTAGTCACCAAGACTACAGGGGAACACCAATGGCTGTCAGACTCCCCAATCACTCCCCTGGATTTCATGTCCTCCAGCATGTCCCGTAACGCCGTTTGTTTCGCTAGCGGAACACCTCTATGTGGTTGCCGAATAGGCCGGGCTTCTCTGGTGTCGATGTGGTGGAGCACTGGGTCCTTGCGTCTGTAGTCGCTGTCGCCTTGGCTGAAGACGCGCTGGTATCGCCTCAGCAGTTGTCGAAATTTCTCCAGTTGTTCTGCGGTCAGGTGGTCGGCCGCCCTCTCCAATAAGCCTTCCAGCCGGGGCCCCAGGTGTTGCGTCGGCAGCGGCTCATTGGTCTGGTCGATTGGTGTTACGCTGACCACGGGCTCGCACGTCCCCAACTCCATCCCGGCCTGGGCGTCATGATCGGTGTCTGTTGGGTTGAACAGCCTCATGTGTATGCACCTAAATATACTAGGAAAGGATTTTAAAAAAAATTTTAGTTGTATTTATGTAATTGTCTTTATATATTTAAAATTGTACTTATAAATATTATGCCATATTAAATACAGATAATATACTTATTAGAAGTGAACCTCCCATGCTAATCTTTGGCAACACGAGGTGATCGCAGTGCCTCTATTTTTGGGTGGCAAACTAAATTATGAAAAATCGTGCGTCCAAATATTTTACGTTGCCGGAATACTATAGCTGCATTTTTCATAGCTGCTTAGCTGTCAGCTGGTGATATGTTCCAATACCAAATTGCTACAGATGACGCACAAAGATAAATTGCCTGAGCTTTCAGAGTTGTGACTGCAGTTTCAAAGTTGTTGCATTTTCTAAAAGCTTACATAATTATCTTATATAATATGTAGCAGTACAGTATTAAAACATACAATCAGCTGAGTCTTGCAGTGAATTTTCTGCATGGTACCTGTGGATTATTTTCTACTTCAATTACCTCAAAATTTTGAATGAACTCTCAAGGAACAATTGGATGTGGTATTTGAAGAAAATTTCAAGAAAATTTGAATAACATTGCTTTGACAGTTACTGCTTTCTTTTATTATTCTGGCTCATTAGTATAACTAATAAATTTGACATTTACTTAAATAACATGAGTAATTCATTGTATTACAAAGAAGTTTAGCATAACATTATAACACTTTAGCTATTTATTAACCATAATACGTGTTTCAATCTTAATGCTATTAGTTGCCCAATGCATTGCCTGGTATTTACCAAAGGTGAAAGAGAAACCTCTGAGAAAGAATCTCAAACATGCAATGAAATACACAAATAAAAGTACAAAAAACAAATCAATGTAATCACAGTATTACAATATACCATATCATTAAGCAATTTGAGAGGAAATACTGCTATTAGGCAAAACATAGTTTAATAATGTTTATTAACTACTATGTAGTCATCCAGAAACTTCAAATATTAGATAGGTACACTAAAAATAAAAGTGAGTGTTAATTGCAGCATTTGAAGAAATAACACTATTAGGCCATTTATTGCTTCTATAACTGCCTAAATAAATCTCAAATCATTATGTATTTAAAAATCTGGAACACAATATAAAAACAACTACCACTTAATTGGTCGACAGAAACAAATACAAAAAGGACTGAAATTATACAGATCTGAATATTTTCTTTGTTTTTTTCATGGCTCGTGGTAGCCGACCTTTTTACACAAATGCTAAATTTCTTATCTTTAATGTATTTATAAATTATAAATGGAACACATGCCTTAATTATATCTATGTGTGTTCTAAGTTTTGCATATAGTCTTATGCTATCTGGCACTTTGAAATTTGAAATAAAACATTTCTCCAGAGAAGGCCAAAGTTATCCAGAAATTCATATAACTGATTGTGGAGGTTTTTTAGAAGTAACATCACATTCTTTCTGGCATATGTTAACTTGTAGGTTAAGTTAGCAAGTGACGAAACATGATTGAAATCTCCAACGAAGTTCAATGAAGTTCAGCTTTAATATTGATTTTTGTATCTGAAAGTAAAATGAAAGTAATGTAATGACAATAAGCTTTTATTTTACCGTGAATGGTTTTCACAGCAATCCATTGAATAACGTGATATAGCATCTTAAAGTACAACAGCCATACACAGTAAACCACCAATAATAATGAGAATTTTAAACACAGATATCTTATTATTCTAATTTCTCTCTACCTGAAGTAAGTAGCCAAGTTCACGGATGATTTACCAAATTCTCTTTCTTCTACAGGAGCATACAACAACCTTTCTTCCACACTGAAATTTTCAAGATGGCCAAACCACAGAATATCAAACAACTACAAATTTAAAAGTTGTAGCAAAACCTGTATCAGCCAATCGCCTTCGTGATCAAGTATGCCAGCGCGTCAATTTTCGGGTGGCAAACTAAAATCTCTTGTTGCCATTTGTCTTAACTTGGCTTCACCCTGTGATATTAAATGCAATAGTGATTCTAAAGGGGAAGAAATATGCTGTATATGGTGTCACTAACTAAATTGGCAACAGCAATAACAAGAAATATGAACGGCGAAAAACAACTGATAACGTAATCTTGGTTACGAACATGAATAAACAAGAAAGAAGAAAATGATGTAAAACGTTAACTCACAAATATACAAGGTATGTAATTTTTTCAAAGTATAGTTTATATAAAAGAATTATTACGAATCATATCAGGTACAGAATTCTCATTTAATATTTAAAGTGAATATATAACAAGTAAATGCTGGTATATCTGGTATACTTAATAATTTCATACCAGCGGTGAAAGTAAGTGCTGTTGTATGGTTAAATGGTATATCTATTGATATTTAATAATTACACATTATCTTCATTATTTACTTATGAAACTTGTTTCACTAATTATAGAATATAAAATAATTTTAATAGAAACCATTCAGTTCATTCAACATACAAAATTCTATTATTCTTCCGTATGCAAACCACTAAGACTGTTCAATAAAACATGGAGTTAGAATCCATTATTTAGTATGTCAACTTGAAAATCTCCAAACTAACGGAAGTATAGAAAACGTTTCAAATATATTTATGGAAATTAAGTTTAAGCCGAAAATGTTAATTCATATTTAGAGCTCTACCGAGGGACAGTGTGAGGGTTGAGCCCAACAGCAACAAATGCTTAAGTTACACCACAAAAGGCGACAAAAGTATTAGATAATAATTGTAAACCTTCTAACTTGCATACCTTATGTTTCGATAATTTTTTTTAAAGTTTTATGAACTCTGTATATTCCTACTCCATAGCAGTCTGTATATATTTCGTGAACATTAACTAACAGAGAGGTGCATTAAAGCTACTTCATGTGTTTGGAACTTCTGAAATAAGTGAACATTTAGAAACAAGTTCCGTGTTAGAGGGTCTCTGTGTGTGCATGTCTGAATTCGTGAACATTATAACCCTAAAACTAAATGCCAGTCAAAGGCTCGTATTTAGGTTCAGGGTATTTCAGGGATTCGATACGGAAATATTCACATGGAACATTGTTTCCAAAATTATGGATTTCTCAAAATGGCTGCAACGATTTTGATTAAAACATAACATGTGTAAGATATTGTAATGATATATAAGTTCCATATTTATTGAAATTTCTGGGAACGTACTAGATACTAGAGGTCTATCTCGGGATGACTTTTCCATTACTCGAAAGAAACGGACACTGAACCATTTCCGAGTTGTTTCATGTTATTTGCTTAAGTTTTCCAATAACTATACTTCTCTCATATCGTTATTCGTTTCTTATCATTTTGCATGCAAACGAATGGAATTTCAGAGCAGCTTCGTAAGTCTAGACTATTGTTAAAGCCTAATTTATTCCTATGTAATAATAATAATAATAATAATAATAATAATAATAATAATAATAATAATAATAATAATAATAATAATAATAATAATAATAATAATAATAATAATAATAATAATAATAATAATAATAATAATAATAATAATAATAATAATAATAATAATAATAATAATAATAATAATAATAATAATAATAATAATAATAATAATAATAATAATAATAATAATAATAATAATAATAATAATAATAATAATAATACTAATACTAATAATAATAATAATAATAATAATAATAATAATAATAATAATAATAATAATAATAATAATAATAATAATAATAATAATAATAATAATAATAATAATAATAATAATAATAATAATAATAATAATAATAATAATAATAATAATAATAATAATAATAATAATAATAATAATAATAATAATAATAATAATAATAATAATAATAATAATAATAATAATAATAATAATAATAATAATAATAATAATAATAATAATAATAATAATGATAATAATAATGATAATAATAATGATGATAATGATGATAATGATGATAATGATGATAATGATGATAATGATGATAATGATAGTAATGATAATAATGATAGTAATGATAATAATAATAATAATAATAATAATAATAATAATAATAATAATAATAATAATAATAATAATAATAATAATAATAATGATAATAATGATAATAATGATAATAATGATAATAATGATAATAATGATAATAATGATAATAATGATAATAATGATAATAATGATAATAATGATGATAATGATGATAATGATGATAATGATGATAATAATGATGATAATGATGATAATAATGATAATAATGATAATAATGATAATAATGATGATAATAATGATGATAATAATGATGATAATAATGATGATAATAATGATGATAATAATAATGATAATAATAATAATAACAATAATAATAACAATAACAATAACAATAACGATAACAATAACGATAACAATAACGATAATAATAATAATAATAATAATAATAATAATAATAATAATAATAATAATAATAATAATAATAATAATAATAATAATAATAATAATAATAATAATAATAATAATAATAATAATAATAATAATAATAATAATAATAATAATAATAATAATAATAATAATAATAATAATAATAATAATAATAATAATAATAATAATAATAATAATAATAATAATAATAATAATAATAATAATAATAATAATAATAATAATAATAATAATAATAATAATAATAATAATAATAATAATAATAATAATAATAATAATAATAATAATAATAATAATAATAATAATAATAATAATAATAATAATAATAATAATAATAATAATAATAATAATAATAATAATAATAATAATAATAATAATAATAATAATAATAATAATAATAATAATAATAATAATAATAATAATAATAATAATAATAATAATAATAATAATAATAATAATAATAATAATAATAATAATAATAATAATAATAATAATAATAATAATAATAATAATAATAATAATAATAATAATAATAATAATAATAATAATAATAATAATAATAATAATAATAATAATAATAATAATAATAATAATAATAATAATAATAATAATAATAATAATAATAATAATAATAATAATAATAATAATAATAATAATAATAATAATAATAATAATAATAATAATAATAATAATAATAATAATAATAATAATAATAATAATAATAATAATAATAATAATAATAATAATAATAATAATAATAATAATAATAATAATAATGATGATGATGATGATGATGATGATGATGAGGAGGAGGAGCAGAAGAAGAAGAAGAAGAAGAAGAAGAAGAAGAAGAAGAAGAAGAAGAAGAAGAAGAAGAAGAAGAAGAAGAAGAAGAAGAAGAAGAAGAAGAAGAAGAAGAAGAAGAAGAAGAAGAAGAAGAAGAAGAAGAAGAAGAAGAATGGAGTAGATAGAGGAATAAACCTTTATAAGAAACGTTTGTACTGGAGTAGAGAAAGCCACGTGAGATTATTCTGTACTGCTAGCTCCTTTGTGATGTTTAAGGTTTTCTGTGTTATGTTTTAGCGGCTTTGATCTCTTTTGACTGTATTTTGAAATATTCCTGCGGAAATATGTAGCTGTATTTGTGACAACTCCCTCTTTGTTTAGTGACCATAGTGATTTAATTTATTCATTTTCTTTAGGACCCTTAAGGACCTTGCTCCATTTGAAGTGATGCGAGTTCAACGCAAATCAACCAGAGGGCAAGACTGTCTCAATTGTGAGAGGGCAGAAGGTAATGTCATTACATTCTAACACTTTGCTTACATTTTTATACGAATATATCAAACAAGTTAAATAAAAGTAATAGTTTTCCTCTACTTAACATAGCTTTAACATTTAGAATACATCATGTATGTACTTGGAAACTCATGATTCAGTAAGTGGTGCACCAATTGGCCGTAGTTACGTAGTCCCCTTCCTGCAATATCTGGCTTCTAGATCAAGGTTACTCCATTAGTAAGATTACCTCATCCAGAATCGACTGATCACAACAATAAGGTTCTGATAGATACACGTTTCCTACCCATAGAAATAAGTAGGTTAATGCTAGGCATGACTTAAGGGTAGCCATAAATGAGAGTTCACCTTCATGGATATAGTTTTAGGAATTGACCATTTGATTTCATGGTAATTGTTACTCAAATTAAGAACTAACTTTACAGACGTTCTAAAATATCCCAGAGCAGAAGATAAGCTTGTTGTTTATAATCCCAAAGTAGTATTTCTCGCTTCTGATTTTACTTCCTGTATCTTACAGAGAATGTATAGTATTTTCTTTGGCGTTACAATAAACTGTAACGGAAGGTAAATTCCACGTACGCAAATACTGTGTTTACTAACTGCAAAACATTCATATTCCCATATATAGGTTATGTAAAACATTGTTTTAATACTCTACCACGTACATTTTGCATTTCTCCCAAATATTCGATAGCCAGACTTAACTGGAAATGTAAGTTTTAAGATACCTGTATCCGTTTTTAGAAAAAGACGCGTGCAAATATGTTAGTTATGTGTTACTAAAAGGTATACACCCTCCCCCCCAAAAATCTGTTTAAATATCTAATTTGCTCTCTTTTCAGCGTGTTCCACAGATGTAAGACAAACATTCTAGAGAAAATGAACTACATCACACTACCGTTTAGAAGGACGAAATTTCGAAGATTTTGATGGCTTCAATAAGGACTGTAAGCAATTTCGATTAAAATACTAAACGTTTAAGATGAGTTCAGGACAAAAAATATCAAATTTTCTGTGAGGAATCTCTGAGGACCTCTCCTTTGAGAATGGCTATTACGTAGTTGATAAACCATAAGATATAGATAAACCCTCACTACACAAAACTTATGGATCTCATTCAAGTTCAAAATTTATGTCAAAATTTAGATTCAGAATGCTATTTCCTAGATTTTCCTTGTTAGGAGCTTGAATTTTGAATAGACATTTTGGTTCAATAGCTGTATGTTCGTTTATCACTTAATCATTCAAAGAGAATGGAATTACAATGCTGTCACATAGCCACAAAATCTTAAAATATTTAGTTCCTTTTTAAGCGTACTTTATTCTCTTATTTCCGTTTTACATTCAAGGAAAGTTTATTTCTAAAAATTTCTCTCTAAAGTACAATGTAAAATATAGTAGAAACTTTTGGTAAGAATAATTTGCTGAAGAATCGGAGCATAAAATTGTGTGAATATAATGTTGTGTGTATACTTTTTTCCCTGTAGCTTTACTTGTTCAAAATGTTAACACAGAATAATACTTGGTCAATTTTCTTCATATTTTCTAAAGAAGCTCCAAAAAGCTGTAAGTTTGAACGCTGGTTTTCTCTTATCCCTTATCATTGGATAAATATTAATTGGAATATGCAGTTAATATTAAAATTAGTAAAACATGTTTCTCGATAAGGTTACAATCTGCTTAATAGAAAAGGTACAGCATTAACCAAATGACGGATGTTTCAAAATTTTTTCTTTACCGTTCTTTAGAATCAAAATATACATTTATGCTGCTAACATTTTAATTTTGATCATCTTATGGAACAGTTTTGTTTAAACTTAGAATAGCTAATGAAGAAATTCAAGAGTTTAAAACTGCTCTCAATATGTAAGTGATGATGATGATTTGTATAAGGGCGCTCAACTCAATATGTAAGTGAATTCTTGTATGCATTATTTGATGTGTTAATTGTGGCAAGGATTTAAAAACATGTGTTAATAAAATTAGTAAGAATTTTTAAAAACTTCAACTATGCCTCCTATATAAGTAGATGTGACACTGCAATTTAGCACAAATCTCTCAAAAATAACTTTTGCACTCCACGACTTTATAATATAAGCATGAAAATAAAATCTTATGTTCACTAAATATATTAGTAATGCCTTTAAAATATGGCAGATTAAAGATATGCGTATAAATAATTAATACGAGTACATAAAACAAGATTCACAATAATTTATTATCAATAGTGAAGAAAGGACTAAATAAACCTTCACATAATGTTTACATTTTGTAACTGTACATATTTACTAATATCAAGTTAATTTTTAGTAAATAAAGAAAGTTACCTTTCGAAATACGATATCTAAAAATCAATAGGAATAATTTACTTCGTTTAAAGGTCTATGGTCCTCCGTATGCTGACCACTAACACTGCTCAACAACTCACGAAGTATACAAGTAATGCATATCGGAAACAGCAATTTTCAGGTAATAACAATATATTAAATTAGTTGTTTCATATCTGTCTGCCATACTTATGAAAATTTCCGAGTATTGTCATTAGAGAAAAATATTCATATATACGTTAAGTATGAAGCTATTAACAGTGAAGCAAACAAATGTATACAAATATAATAATGTGTAGCTTAAAACTTCACTTATCTTATAAGAAATGATGAAAGTTTTCTTATAAATTGTACAAGATTGCGAATTCGTGAATGATTCTCTCACATCATCAGCAAACAGCCCTGTGTTCAAGGTCGCGTTCGCCAAAGATTTTAGACCTCTTGGCTCTCACCAAGGCGGCCCGCGTTCGATCCCAGGCAACCGCAAAAGTCAGATTTGTGGTGGACAACACGGCGCTGGGGCGGGTTTTCTCCGGGCCCTCCGGTTTTCCCCGCCATCTCATTCCACCGGTGCTCCATCTTCATCTCATGTATCATCAGTGTCACCGCCTGCGGTGCCATATATAGTAAAAGCGGGCGTTAAACACTACACATTTCACCAAAGATTACCATGTTTTCACCAGTACTACCAAAATCTGAAAATGAGATAAATTGAAAATCAGAATCGACGGCAAGTATTTAAAAATTCTTTTTGCGATGTTTATTTTTTAAAATAAATATCTTTTCCCAAACCATCGACTCTATTGGACCATTTAATTGTTTTAATAATTTAACTTCTGGATTTATTTCATGGTTAAATGACCAAAAAATGATATGCTACGGCCGATTTATTAGTCTGTTTGTACTTAATGTTACGAAAATGTTATATCGTTCTGGTTTCCGAATTACGTTTTGTCTTTCCAATATAAGCTTTATCACGATCGAAACAATTAAATTGATAAATACCAGACTTTTTATTAGGAATTTTAGTTTTTAGAGAAATGCAGTAAATTGTTAGTACCATATTTATTTTGAGGAACTAAAGTTATACCAAACTGTTTAAAAATTATTTAAAAATGTTTATTAACCCAAGGATGGTAAGTAAACTTTTTAAAATTATAATGTATTTTATTTTTTAAGGGTAGAAATATCATTAACAGTATTTCATATCTAAATTTTTCAATTTTTTCGTCTAAAGTATTTATTAAAGCCATTAATTAAAGCAGAATTAGTGCTTCTTTTTAGGAAAAGATATTTATTTAAAAATAGACATCGCGTAGTGAATTTTGAAATACCGGCTGTCGACTCTGTTTCTAAATTTGTTTCATTTTCAGCTTTTGGTAGTACTGGCGAAAACACGTTAATCTTGACAACAGAGTTGTTGATGTGATGTGAGAGATTTTTTCACGAAATTGCGATACTGATCAATCTATAAGAAATCCTTCATAATTTCTTATAAGATAAGTGAAGTTTTAAGTTACAAATTATTATATTTGTATATATTCATATATATTTGTGTAAATCCATTCAATAATAAAGCCAAGAAAGTTGAGTCAGATTCTCTTGTCAGCTCTATAGTTTTGATACTTCTGTCTCTACATATACTGGTCATTTAAGTGATGCAGGTTCGATTTATCAGGGTTTGATATCTTAGAAGTATTACAGAGAGTCATTTGCATCGTCATATTTGTCATTCTATAACCATGAAACAGATCATAAAACAGTACATAGACATAGCATACATTTTATGTGATGTATTTGAGGACGTAAGAGTCCTCTTAAATATCGATTAAAGAAAAAGAGAATTAATCACAGATCGTATGACAAGTTTCCCAAAGCGTAATGTTTAGTTGGTCTGCTTCATATGCCACAGAGTTGAAGATGTATATACAAGGGTCAGAGTATGTGTTACGAGTTTCTATGCTTTTCATTTTATTCATATAATGTACTTAAGTAATCAGAGAAACCTTTCTTATTCTCAATATATATATATATGCAGTGAACTAGCGCCTCCCATTCACCGTGGTTAAATTGTAAATTGTTTGGGAACTCTGCCCATTTCTGCCACTAATAGCTCTCCTGAAATTCCTTAATCTCATCTGTTTCTCCGGCGTATATGCACAAAAGATCCAATTTGGGGACCAGTTGCTAAAGCTCCCTACTAATCTACCTCTAGCTTTTATTATCTTATATAGTGTGATCTACATAAACCTGAGCCATTTCAATAAGTCATAACTTTTGAATCAATAATAGGACACACGTGCAGCTTTGGGAGAATATAATACACAATTGGGAGATTACATTATACTATTTACATATCAGAGAAAATGTTGAAAGTGTCCTCCACCAGCATCTATACATGTTTGCACTCGTCTCACCATATTCTCTGAAGTTTTACAGAGTATCCTCGTCAATGTTAGTTATTTCGGTTCGAATGGATTCCTTGAGAACATCAATTGTCCGTGACCCTTTCTTGTACGCTCTATTTTTAAATCCTCCACAATAAAAAAATCCGGAGGGGTTAAGTCAGGGGATCTGGGGGGCCAAAGACCTTTTGAGATTATTCGAATATCAAAGAAACTCGCTACAAGTTCTATGGTGTCATTAGATGTATAGCACGTTGCTCCATCTTGCTGGAAATAACCTTCTCTCAATTTGATATCATCCAACTGCTACACAAATGTATTGAAGATAGACATATAAATGTCAGTGTCCACAGCCGTATCAAAGAAAATTAAGACATTTAACACTGTAAACTGTCAACAATTATCAGTTTTGTCAATTATCCCACAGCCACTGAGATTATTAAAACAAATTCATACATTCTACAAGCTTTAAAAGGGAAATTATGGCCAGTTGAAATGGTTCAGCTTTATATGGATCGCATTGTACTATATTTTTATTCGTGCACTAAACTGACCAATCAGAGAAATCTTCAGTCTGTGTGTGTGTGTGTGTGTGTGTGTGTGTGTGTGCGTGTGTGTGTAACTGAACCTGATATCAAGGGGAAGAGAAAGGACTTCTTATAACTTAGAATGACTTACAAATGGGGTTTGGATCACGCATCAGTAATGCAGGAGGTCTGTTTGTATAAAACCTTACAAACAATAAACAAATATACGAAACAAACGTTGTTCAGAAATTGGTCCGGCTTTACACTGTTTAGAAAATTTCGCTTGTTTCGATTTCGTTGCAATAAAAGCATACGTCTCATTTTGCAAACATATTAATGAACGTAGAGTATTTTCATTACAACATTTTGTAGTAATTTAATGCGCACACAGCACCTGTTCTGGAGGTCCCGAATTTGAATCTGGATTAGGGTGAATTCTCTGTGTAAGCTTTTTTAGGGGTTTTCTGTCACTGATGAATATACACAGCGTGTATAAGCAATTCCCAAGTCACAATTGGTTTTCTGCCTAAGTGTAACCTCTTCTATGAATTTTACCTTCTGATCTAGCGTATAGCTTTTCCCTTATCTTTTCTCTATGGCTGATTAAAAGGAACTGAAAGCTGTAAGGCAAAATCACTGTTAAACAGTAAACGCCAGATACCGAAAATTATCTTTAGTTTTCATTTGTTGCTACGACACTGTTGGCGTCAAACGTATTAGAGAAAACGTCTTTGTTTTTGTTTTTCCGTGGCCGAAAGCCGCCCGCTCAGTTTGCGACTTAATGCATTTCGAGTTTAAGGTGCGTATGCTGTATCTCATTTAATTACTTAAACGTCAGTTGTACTTCACTGAAATTTAATACATATAACTACGAATTACATATAAATAGGGTTCTATTAACATCTTTCACCGAGCAGGAAGGCTCACGCGGTTTCGTCTGTGGCCCGTATTCAGGAGGCCTGGGTTCAATTCCTGTGGCCAACCTACCTGACCCCTGGGTTTTTGGGCTGTTTTTCCGGGTCGCTAAGTGAAAACTGGGTAGATTAATTACATTCCTTACTTTCACGTTCCTCCAATTCACCTCCATTATCATTTCACATCATCTCCCATCTGGTGGTCTCTTTCAGGATCCTTCCAGGACCGTTTTGGGATCATTTGAAACCTTCCTCCCTAAAAGAAAAAGAAAGTAGAAGAGTTCTTGGGTGTGTATCCGAGGGAGCATGTCCGACAAAAATAAAACTTCAAACTAATTGGCGGATGAATACTAAACTTGATGTTCAACTTTACTGGATACCTGCGCATCAAGCTACGCTCTATATAGAAGCCTTTTCTTGTTTTCAATTTCTCTGACCATCAGTTCTTAATATTTAAATTAAAAAAAAGTCAACCGTGAAGTTTCTGCGAATAGCCTGTGAAATCTTCCTTAATCTCAGGTAATTATGTATATATTGTAAACCGTAAAAAGCACACTAAAATATTTAAAACAAAAGACAGTGTCACAGTTTTCTTAAATATTAGCTCCGCAGTATTTATGATTTCCGAGTAATTTGTTGCTGTTGGTCTTAATTTTTAAATATTTAAAGTTTAGAGAACAAAAGTGTTTTTTATTTGCTGTAGAGAAAATCATATTTTAAGAGCATTGTTTACGGACTTGCCTTTTAAGTTGTTACTTCCTTAAACCTTCTATATATTCCATGTAGCTAAAATGGAACTTGAAGTGAATGAATATTTGTAAACATTTATCTGGATTAAGATAAAATGAGATAATATGAATTTTTAAGAATAGCTTGCAGAAGAGTGGGTAAAAAACTTTATGAGAATGTAATACTTTACTTCTTTAATAGTACGTATACAAAAATGTTTTTCTGTATATCCTCTGTATATTTTATTAAAATTGATTACTAGGGTATGCTATATACTCACTAGGGCTAGGATTTCAATGACTTTGCATCTTCTTTTTGGTAAGCCTAAATTAAAAGTGGGTTACACATAAATGTGTTTCATAGTAAAATGCATTAATTTGATCCTATTTGTTAGGGATTCTTTGCATTTTTGTAAATGTTTGTTGGATAGGGCATTTTTTTAGGTTTTAATTGCATTTTTGGGCATCTTTAATACTATTGGTTTTTTTATTATAATTAATTAAGTTACTTTGCCCCAAATAGTATTAGAGGTAAAATTACCTTGGGTTCCAGCAAACGGGACAAAGACTACATTCCTCCCCTTCTAAGGACTGCTAATGAACTTGCGCATGCTGCATTCGTAAGCAGAAGGGTCAAAGCTCATTGTGTCTGCAAAGCTTTTCTAAATAGCAGAGCAGAGAGGTGTCTTTTAAACAGTGAAAAGAACTGTGGTGTGAAGTGGACAAATCATCATGCCTAAACTAAAGCAAAACATTGCAAATAAATTAAATAATTTTGTTAGACTTTATGGTGAAAAGTTTTCTCCACAGATGGGAATATGTTTTTCTGCAAGTTATGTGAAGTACGAGTGGCAGCTGAAAAGAAGTTTACTATAGACCAACATGTGAAGAGAGAAAAACACATTCGAGGACTACCGCTGCTTGAAGCTAAAAGAACAACACACCAAATGTTACTTGCCTTTCTTTAAAGAACTCTGTGAAGCATTCATTTGTGCTGATATTCCTTTGAACAAACTGAGTAATCCAAAGCTACGCGCTTTTCTAGAAAAGCATACTGGAAAGCCTATACCAGACTCTTCAACATTAAGGAAGAATTACGTGAGTAAATGCTACCAGAAAGCAATACAAGAAATCAGACAAAAGGTGTCAGGGAAAAAAATGGGTAAGCATAGATGCATGTACAGACTCACTAGGTCATTATGTGGCAAATGTTCTGGTGGGCACAATGGCAGATGATGGTCCAGGAGAACAATTCCTACAAAATTGTGAACAGTTGGAAAAAGTTAATTTTTCAACAATTAGCAAAGTGTTTGACAGGTCTTTGGGTTTAATATACCCCAATGGCATTCGACATGACAACGTACTCCTGTTGTTGACCGATCCTGCATCATATATGGCAAAAGCTTCTAATTCTCTTCAAGCTCAAATTCTTGCAATTCCAATTGGTCCAATTCCTGCATGCCATTCTTTTGGATCTGTTCAAACACAATCCTTTAACGTTTGTTTCAAGTTTTCCTGAGAAAGATGAACCCAACAGCTAAATCACCGTTGCTTCTGATGCTTAATGGGCTTCATAGCCACTGCAGAAACCCGGATATCATAAACCTTGCACGTGAGAACTACGTCAGCATTTTGTGCCTGCCTCGTAATTCCTCACACAAGATGCAAGCACTGGGTGCATGAGCCATTTGAAAACCTATTACTCTGAGCAGGTACACGTAGACAAATGTACATCCAGTACTGAATGGACATCGCTGAACTGTTTGGTAAGACTTAACTCAAGAAATAGGCATGTGAGATAGCAGTAATTGTGTTTAGGGTAACATGAATATTTCCATTGAAGCCTTGTATTTTTACACATGCAGATTTAATTGCGGGTAATGATAGAATAATTGAGGATTTTCCCAATCATAGGACCAATGAACCATCTACGGAAGCTATGGTTCCTAAAATGTAAAAGTTCAGTGTCAAAGAAGAGGTGAAACTATCTTCTTCCATACTTAAGTTAAATCTTGGCAAATCTCGCACGTTGCAAAAATAAAGAGGAGAGCAGACTCTAGACGAAGCAGAGAAGGTTCCTCGGAAGTCCTAATCTCAGCTACGTGCAAGAGATCTCTTAATGCATTGACAGCAGCAGCAGCAGCAGCAGCAGCAGCAGCAGCAGCAGCAGCAGCAGCAGCAAATAAACTGGAGGAATAGTAGTAGAAACCACTAAAAATAATCGTGTATCATGTTAAAAGTTTTGCTTTACAGCCTTACTTTCAGTACATTAGATATTGTATATCTACTGTCTATTGAGAACCATTTTCGAAACTTATTCATGTATTGTCCATAACTTAAATTTTTGGTGTCTTTTTTGCTGTGTTGCAAATTATATAAATAATTCACAATATATAATAAATGAAACCTCCAATACCTCAATAACCCTCATGTTTGCATAAGCGAGCACAGGGTTAACTGTGCAAGACAGCAAGACTGGGAGCGTTAACTGCAGTAGTTAGGTCAAATAACACAAAATTAGGATGGTTTCTCGGGTTTGCAGCCAAGTGATGTTTCCTTCTACCAGCTTTCAGCCATCTTAACTCTGTGGCCTTCTTCAGGGAGGCCTTTTTCAGTAGCCTATTTCTCCGTTCAACTTGAAGTAATTAATTCCCAAGCAACTGAGCAGTGAGATCAGTTTTGTTTTTGTTAACGAAACTAAAGTTTGCTTCTAGTTGCAACAAATTTCATGTCCTGCTTAGTTTATTTTTGATAATAATATTTTCTCATAACACTTACTTTGTTCCTAGCGGACTGATATATGTGCTCTAAAACTATTTGGTTTTAATATGACATAATACAGGACTATATTTCTGCTAAAGTATATTAGTAAGTAAATACTCCATTGACTATGCCAAACTTTCAACTTATAGGAGACCTTTTGTGTCTATACCCTTGAGGGGTACCCAGGTGTCGGAGACTTAGTTGAGAGAATACGGAATATGAAGTGTAGCCAGATCGGAGTTGAGTTGATAGCAGATGGCAGAATTCGTAACAGATATATTTTGAAGCTCCACTTTCATACAACCGACTCCCATACCCTCTGAGTGCTTACAGATATTCTGGGAAGGGGTTGAAAGGGGGGGGGGATCCCACTTGATCCATCCATAAACTGACATATCATTTTGACACCGTAAAAAGAAAATTGTTGTACATTACCTTGTAACTTCAATGTTTGTTTTCCTAATGACGTTGTAATACTTCATGATCCACAGTTACAAGGAGTATGTAAATCATTTTGTCTATTTAAAAGAACTGTAGTTGAAAAATATGTGAAAAGACATTTTATTTTTAAATATGTGGATTACACTTCAAAATACATGCACTGACATATTTTAAAACTTATCTTGTAGTTGATTCTACACTTCTTTTGACAATTATCCCGAATTTTCATCTTCTTCAGAGAAAACACTTGCGGGTGTGCCATAAAAATTTCTCTATTAATGAATATACGATAATGTAAAAGAATATCCTCACAGTGATAACCCGGTGCAATTTAAAAACAAAGCATATTAAAATTTATAAATTTTTGCCTTGTAGATTTCCTGAAGTACAGCTGTACAGCTGTAATCTGTACAGCTGGAGAAGAAGAGGTCCGCTGGTATCCTTGTTCTTGCCGCTCCCACTCCTGTAGGCCTGACCAGCTTGTGGTACCCGTCCAGCAACTCCATTATTCAAAGGAATACAAATTAGGAGTGGAAGCTTGTGGCTCTCGACTTCCTACCAAGGTACGTTATAACAGATCAACTATCCCACTCCTGAAGGGCTGACCGGCCTGTGGTACCCATTCAGAAACTCCATTATTCAAAGGAATACTAATTAGGAGTGGAAGCTTGTGGCTCTCGACTTCACACCAAGGTACGTTATAACAGATCAACTAACTCTACAAAGTTGATAGTGATAATGAGGAAGTAATAACATGCGACGTGACGCTCTTATCGGCAGAGACCTCAAAGTGGCATCAGACGCTGGCAGCATCATTAATGGCGGAGAAGTATTCATCCCTGAGTAGGACGAAAAGGATAATTAGTGCAGGCTGTGAACACCACGAAAAATCAGCAAACACAGCTTTTGTGGAAGAAAGCCTAGAGAAATATGGCATGCGTGTTCAAAAGTGTGTCCTTCTAGTATCAACTACCAACCCTTGCCGCTAAAAGCAGTACAACACCTGTCCACTACTGCAGTGCGTCTCAAAATATTCACTCCAGGGCTACAGCTGCCAAAAGGACTTTTGCAGGATATAAGGGACAGAACAGCTAAGCCCATCCTCGTACCTCAGCCATGCAATATACCTAAAAGGGAAACTTCTGCATAGCCGAATGACATGGCGGTGAAATGGGATACTAGTAAATCTTTTTACACTAAAGCTAGAAGCACGTATAAATAGAGAAGTTCCAGAAGGAAGGAAATGTCCCTTTCCAGCATTTTCTACTGTCAAAGAAACAATATATCAGCAGAAAAAAATGACAAGGAGCTACATGAACAACACCTGAACGAACTGTTTTCAAAGAAATCCAATATGGTTTATGATACGGACGGATCTTATATATTTGAACAGACATGTTAATGGTAGTGACAATGCAAAAACAAAAGGTAAAGGAGAGCTTAAGGCTTTTGCGAATTTTAGGGATTTCTTGCACAAAAAAGAGCCATCCTCAAATCTTCGAAGTGCCCAAGTCCGCGAAGAATACAGTGAGGGCTGAAATAGCGGCCCTCCCGCACATACAGAGTAATACGAGGCGTGTGCGTAAAATAAGGTCTCTAAGGCGCTGGAGCCGTGAGGAACACTATTACGCAAGATCTTGCAACACTGGCGGGTTGCCTGGTTTCACTCCTTTAAATTTCCACCACAACGAAACCGTGGCAACCATTAGTCTTGGCTGGGCAGCCGTTTGCGTTGGAGCTTCCCATCACTTCCCCCTCCAAGTGCGAGTTGCGTGCAGTGATTCGTTTTTTGAGTGCTAAGGCATTAACCCTACTGAAATTCATCGTCAGTTATGCCAAGTCTATGGGCCATAGTGTATGTACGTCAAAAACGTGCGAAAGTGGGTCAGAGAGTTAAAAAATGGACGTACAGACGTCCATGACGAACAGCGTTCTGTTTGGCCTTTGGTTTCAGCCGAAACCATTGCAAAAGTGGAGCAAGAAATGCTTAAAGATCGGCGTGTGACAGTTCGCGAGCTGTGCGA